>JACGAQ010001585.1:0-56363 GCA_014119065.1 Orius insidiosus
TCAAACATTCATCTTGATCAACACACTTTCCATTTATAAAACGAAGCCTGGATAACATGAGCAAAGTCCTTTGTGGTCAGTACTACTACATGTGCCTTGTCCACAGTTCAATTTTTCGCAAGGATCTAAAAAAGAAAGTTATACTATATTTTTAAAAAATAATAAAATACATACTCATGCATTTATATGCTTTAGGATCACAGAATTTATCATTTGGACAGTCATCGTCTTCAGTACATTCAACTCTGAAGCAACCAAGAAGTTGGTCATAGGGGTCGCCAAGATGCCCAGCAGGGCAGGTACATTCCAAGATATGTTCAGTCACGGAACATAGAGCTGATTGTCCACATGGGTTTTGACTTGAGCAAGGATCAGTGCATGCGTTGATGCAGCTTAAACTGTCCGAGCATTGTTTATCATCTTTGCATGAGTTGTGTCTTTGCAGCCTCTTTCTCCATAGGGATCGCCTACTTTTCCGTTTTCGCATGTGCATTATATGATCCGATAGCATTAGTACAAGTAGCAGTTGGATGACAAGGGTTAGAAACACATTCATAATGTCTTCACAGCCGGTGTTCCAAACACGAAACCATTTTTACATCTACAGCGGTTCTTTGTGCAAATTTGGAAGTTATCACAGTCAGAATCAAGAGTGCATCCTGGCTTGCAGATTCCTTCAATGCAAACTTGTCCAGGAAGGCAGTTGCTGCCACCAAACAGACTTTAAGGCAGACACCGTCCGTACACCTTTCTCCAACAGCACATTCATGGGTTCCGGAACATGGAGGCTTACATTGTCCTTCAACGCACATCTGTCTATTAGGGCACGGTTTTCTGCTTGAGCAAAATGTTGGAAGCCTAACACAGTCCTTTTCAGGCACAGGATTTCCAGCGAATCCTTTAGGACAAGTGCAACTGAAACGTGATTTTTAACAGCACAGAGCATTTGTACCGCACGCTTTTTTGTTACATGGATCTTGACATTTATTCGATATACAAGCTTCGTTTTCGAGACAATCTTTGTTACTTCGGCATCCCATAATGCACATTCCATTTACACATGCTTGAGTATTTAAACACTGTCCATGTCCAGTGCAAGGTGTTTGACATTTATTTTGAACGCATTTTTCACCAGGTGAACAATCTTTTGAATTCCTGCATACCGATTTGCACTGTCCGTTTATGCAGACTTCTCCATCACAGTCACCGTCAGAGTAGCAAGAAGTGAATATACGAACACATGGTGATAATTTGATGGACCGATTGATTGGAATTTCGGCGGGCAAGAGCACATCGGTTTTCTATCGACGACTGTGCAAATCGCATTTTCTCCGCAAGCATCCAAGCAAGGGTTGACACATTTATTGTCTTTACAAACTGATTGTTCTGGGCATTCAGAATCTCTGTTGAGGCAATCGCCTTCGTCATGACATCCGGTGGTGAAAGGATCTCCAATTTTGTTGGGTGGACATTTACAGGTATATCGGTTGAAGTCTTCTTCGCATACAGCTGTCGGGTGACAAGGATTTGGTGAGCAGGTGTTGATCCTAGTGCATTCAATATCCGGCATTGGATTTGCTTTAAACCCAGGAGGGCACTGACAAATAGCATGGTGATTCTCACCAATACAAACAGCATTATCACCACATTTATATTTATCACAAACATTCTGGCAAGTGTGAGTAAGTCTGTTGCAAAGTTGAGATTCTTCACAGTCTTTGTTGTAAATACAAGGAACTTCTTTACATCCAGTAGTGTTCGGATCGCCAGTATAAGGCCCTGGTGGACATTGGCATTGAGCGACATGATTGTTTACTACACAGAAAGCATTCGGACCACATTTTTTCATGTTGCATGCAGGCTGGCACGATTTGGCTCCATTTTTGCCTTTTACGCATTTCTCATTTTCCAAGCATTGACTGTCAGAATTACATTTATTGAGTAAAATCTGATGCAGCCATTACGATCGTTGGGATTTCCAGTAAAACCAGGGACGCACTGACAGTATCCTTTATGTGAAGATGCGACGCATACAGCATTCTGAGGGCATGTAAAATCAAGGCAGACTTTCATACATTTCAAAACTCCAAGAGCATCAGGTCGGCAAGATTCTTTAGATTTGCAGTCGCTGTCGATAACACAATCAGGCAATGATGGTTTTTCACATTCCGAAGTAACTGGATTCCAATCATAACTATCTGAACATTTGCATACTGGAATTCCTTTTTTATCCGTTTTACACACTTCGTTTTTGCTGCAGGCGACATTCCAGCAAGGGTCGACACAGGAATGTATACCATCGACGTTAACAGCACAAATAAGACCAGATGGACAGTCTTTATTTTTAGTACAATCTTCTCGAGGAGCTGCACGTTCAGGTTGACATCCGATCGATAGGTCATTAGGACTTCCGAAGTATCCATCGACACAAATACAACTTGATTTATGATTTTCAGATAAACACAAAGCGTTGGGACCACACTGAATTTTTTTACAAGCGTCCACACATTTCCTCAATCCTTTTCCTTGTTGAAAACATATTTCAGACGATTTGCAATCCATATCGTTGGTACATTGTTCAAGAATTGTACATCCTTTCTTTAGGTCGGATGGAGATCCAGAAAATCCAGGCGGGCAAACACATTTTCCACCAACGCATGCAGCTCTAGGTCCACACTTCACAGAATCACATTGATTCTTGCATTTTCCTTTTTTACAAACATATCTGAAATCATTTTAGTTTCAAAGCGAAAAACAATGAAAAAATAATTACCCGTCAGGACAAGGAACATTTTTGCTACAGGCACAAGTCGCTGGATCTAAGCATGCCTGTGGTGCCATTTGTATGCATTGGAAAAATGGGTTCCCGACATATCCTTCTTTACAGTGGCAATCAAATGATCCAGGAGTGTTAAAGCAAACAGAATTGAGGCCACAAGCATCGCCTAAGCACTCATCGATATCTAAACAAAAGTAAAAATAATGGAAACTCTTGTATTTATTTTACCTTCACACAAAACGTAAGGATTTCCACGATATCCCTGAGGGCAACTACATTCCAATTTGTTGGCGACTTGTTTACAGATTGCTTTTTCACCGCAAGAATCTGGTTTGCAGACTTGCTTTTCAATCTGAGCACTGCATTCTTCATATGGATTTCCAATAGTTCCTGGATCGCATGAGCATACATTTCCTGAGATGCTGTAAGTACAATGAGCGTTGTTGCCACAACCAGGAAAGCAAGCAGGCATTGCGATTGCTAAAACAATTTTTAGTTTGCTTTAAATGATTGAATAAAAACTTACGAGGTACACAGACAAGAAGAGGGTTTCCGACAAATAAGGGTGGACAGACACAAAGTTCCTTTTTACTATCGCAAACTGCTCCAACGCCACAGAGTTCGTTACCGCATTTATTTTTACACCGTCCCGAAACACAAATGCTAGGTTGAGGACATGGTTTTTTCGGAGAACAGACATCTGTGAAGCATTCTCCGCCAGGAAATGGGTTGCCATAAGCTCCCTCTGGGCATTTACAAGTAGGGCCATTGTTGGTGACAATGCATTGAGCATCATGGCCACAAACAACTCCATTACATGCTACAATTCAGATATAGAATAAAAGTGATAAAATGAAAGAAACATACGAGAAACGCAGCCTTCTGAAGATTCAATGAAACCAGTTGAGCAGCGACACCATGCTGCATGTTTTTCTGGAACGCAGTGAGCATTCTTTCCGCAAGGTAAGGCATCGCAGGGATTAACGCATTTGTTGTTAACACATGCCAATTCGCTAATACAATCTTGATCTTTGCTACACTCTTTTCTTCCAGTTATTCCACTGCAACCTGACATAAATGGATCCCCTTTCGTTCCAGGAGGACAAACACATTGAAATCTTCCGTTTTGATTTATACAAAGAGCACCCTCTGCACAAGGGTTTTGTTCACATTCGTTTACATCGATGCATCCTCCGCTGATAGGGTCTGGTTTGAAACCTGTGGCACACTGGCATTTTGGTGGATCACTAGGAGTACATTTGGCGTTTATTCCACAAGCGAATCGTTCACAAGGTGCTATAAAAGAAAGTTAAATATATATTTTTTGATATCTCAATTACATTTGCATCGATGACTATCCATGACGTCGACGAAATATGGAGGAGGGCAGACACATTCCCCTGGTTGGACGCAGATTTCATTTGTATGGCAGTCTGCGTTGTTGATACATCGGACTTGACTCGGAGCGCAGAGACGATAAGGATCACCTTCATACCCTTTGGGGCATTTGCAGGTAAATGAGCCTGGTTTGTTGACACATTGAGCTCCATAGCCACATGTTCCAGGTTCTTTGCACTCGTCGATGTCTCGACAAGTTCCATCGTTGTCTGGATGCATACCTTTAGGGCATGCACAATAACTTACACCTCCAGCTATTGTGACACATTCAGCTCCTCCAGTACATTGGTTATTTTTAGAACAATCGCTAATATGCATTCTTTCCCACGACTTTATACGGGGACGACATTTGCATTCTAAAGTATTGCACTCTTCACATCCACTGAAGGATTCCCGTTAAATCCAGGGGGCAAGCACATTCATAGCTTCCTGGGAGGTTTTTGCAACTGCGTTTTGACCGCAAGGTTCACCTTCGCATTCATCGACATCTTTACACTGGCCCTCTTCGTTTCGGTAAAATCCAGAAGAACATATGCACACACTACCGCCAAGATAAGCATCACTGACACAAATTTCTCCTTGAGGGCATGGTTTTGTTGGGCCGCACGAATCGACATTTCGAGTAGAAGAGCAGTCTCCTTTGTAAGCGTCGACAGCTCCAGATCCTCTGGGACATTGACAGGTATAACCACCCGGGTTATTTTCACAAACAGCTCCAACAGCACAAGGTCTTTCTTTACATTCGTCAATATCAACGCAGCCAGGAGGTGTCCCTTTAAATCCGCTTGAGCAAACACACTGAGCTTCTCCATTCGTTATAGTACATTCCGCATTTGGCCCACATGACATAGATTCGCATGGATCTATAAATTCAATTAAAATATTTCATAAGTAGAAAATAATCCTTACGTCTGCATTCATTCCCAACATTAGGTTCAGGACAGAAACATCGTTGATGTTGATCGCAAATAGCGTTCCCAGGACATTCGTTGTCGTTCGAACAAGTGACACTTCAACACATTTTGTAAAAGGGTCTGGCTCAGGAGCAGTCCCTTTGGGACAAGTACATGAAAATGAGCCCGGAGAATTAGTACAGACAGCACCTTTTCCACATAGGTTGCCATCCTTGCATTCATTGATATCTTAAAAAAGATTAGTTGATATTACAATAATTAAAAACAACAAAATACCTTTGCATTCTTGAAATGCATTTCCGGTGAATCCTGGTTTACATTGGCAGCTGATGCGCCGGGAGTGTTTGTACAACAGCATTCTTTCCGCATTTGCCAAATGGCCCATGACTTTTATCACATTCATTAATATCTATACACCCTGCTGAAATATCAGAGGGATTGAATGTCCATCCTTCTTCACAGTTGCAATACGCGTCTTGACCATCAGGTTTACAATAAGCATGCTCGCCACATTTCACATCATCACAGGGAGCTTTGCATAGTATTCGAGGAGGGACGCCAATATAACCGGATTGACAGTCACAACTGAATCCTCCAGGTGTGTTCGTACAGACGGAAAAAGGTCCGCAAGGATCAGCAGCACATTCGTTGACATCTTCGCAGTTTGATCCAACAGCTTTAAACCCATCTTCGCAAAAGCACTGTCCATCAATACAGTTGGCATTGTTCACGCAATCAAATTTCGTTTTACATAATACGTTACATCAACCTAAAAAAAAGTTTAAAAAAAAATTGCTATGATCTAAACATACTTGTTCGCAAGCAATCGATGGTTCAGGATTGGCGACATAACCTTGAGGACACAGACAGTTGTATCCAGGACTAGCATTTTCACAAATAGCATTCGATCCACAAGGCTTTTCAAGCTCTACACATTCATCGATGTCTAAAAAAAAGAATTTTAGTAAAGGAAAAATTAATTTGCTTAAAAACTGACCTTTGCATTCAACAAAAGGATCTCCTGCATAGTCTTCTTTACAGACACATGCGAAACTTCCAACTGTATCTTTGCAAATTGCGTTTTTCCCACAAGGATTTCTCTCGCATTCATTGATATCTAAATAAAATAAACTAATTAGTTCACACACAAAAAAGAGTAAAATGTTAATAATTTGTGCGATAGGAAAAAACGTAAAACTGAAAAACAAAATTTGTCAGGTGCTCGAAGATGTTCACATTCTCGAGTGATTTTTTGGTTTTTTAGAGAAAAAAAATAAAGTAAAAAAAAAAAGATAAAAAATTGCATTTACCTCATTCAAGAAAAAGAAGAAGAGAAAAGAATTTCTGCCTGCTTCCATAAAATAAAAGAGCTAGAACTAGATGGTGACACATGCTTCATAAAACAAGCTTAATTTGAAAATAAAAGAATAAAATAAAAAGTTGCGCTGAAAAATAAAGTTGATTTTGCTATACAAGCATGCGATGCACAAGCCAAGCGTTTTTGAAATATGGATTTTATTTTAAAAAGAAAACATGTTAGGGAAGGAAAGAGGGTTTAGGAAATATGGGATCATTATCGACCATAGTTCCTAATTAGTTTATAAATTGTAAGTTAATTGGGTGAACGTTATATCCATATTTCGATAAGTAATAACTGTACAAATTGTTAGTGACTGACTCTGGCAGAAGACTTGAGGGTCGCCTGTGAACCCGGACGGGCAGGAACATGTAAAACTTCCTGGGCTGTTGGTGCATTTCGCGTTCACACCGCAGGCGTTTGTTTTCCCACATTCGTTTATGTCGAGGCATTCTTTTTCGGGCTTTCCGGTGTATCCTTGAGGGCAGGAGCATGTGTAGTTTCCGGGTTTGTTGCTGCAGAGGGCTCCTTTACCGCACGGCGAGGAGGAACATTCGTCTACATCTTGTTAGTCAAGCAATGAACCTCACCGTAATTAGTCACATTTGAATTATATACATCATTTGATACACAGGGAAGGATTTGTGCTGATTCGAAATACTTACCGTGAGGGATTGTACAAAACGACTTACCGGCACATTCGATGTACGGATCGCCGTTGAATCCGGGTGGACAAGCGCAATGGAAGCTTGAAGGGGTGTTCGTACAAATGGCACCGTTCCCGCAAGGATTTTGGATGCATTCGTCGATGTCTTCGCAAGAACCGTGGACAGGATCTCCGGTCGTTCCGATTGGACAAGCGCACTGATATCCACCAATCGTGTTACTGCAAATAGCGCCGTGTCCACACGATCCTTGATAGGCACACTCGTCGATATCCACGCACTGAAAACACATTTGGTAAAACAAAAAAACATTTAAGTCCTAAACCTCTTGAAATGGGTTTCCTTCGTATCCTTGTAAACAACTACATGTGTAATTTCCAGGCGTATTTTGACAAACTGCATTAATCCCACAAGAATGGGGGTTCAAACATTCGTCATATCTGAAATAATATTTAAGCTTTAAAAAATTTAAAATCTGACAGACGTACCTCGACATTCTTCTTCACCATCTCCTTGGAAGCCGGGAAGGCATTTGCAAAGAAAATGGGCTGGTAAATTACAACATTCGGAATTAGCTACGCAACGAGCGGCGACTGCTGGATCTTCACATTCGTTGATGTCTAAAAATGCTTATGTCAAACAAAAATTCTAGCAAAAATAAGGCGTACCTTGGCAGTGGAATCCGTCTCCGGCGTAACCCGGAAAGCAAGAACAGTGAAAACTTCCCAAAGTGTTGGTGCAATGCGCGAAAACGTCGCAGGGTCTATACTTGCACTCGTTCTCATCGGGAACTTCGCAGGAACAGCCACCGTATCCGTCATTACAGTGACACTGCGAGTCCAAACAAGCACCGTTTTCACATCTCGCTCCAGATTCCTTTGTACAGTCGTCTAAAATTTTACGATTTTACAATTATGCACATAAATTATAAGCTAACAATCGGACAACCGGGTGAAAGGCGTTAAACGATTATGCAACGCGTCCTCGCTAAAAACGGATGCAAACTATCCATAACTCGGAAGTGCATAACCAAACCTTGAATTTAATTAAAAATGAGCTAAATAAAAAGTTTTCCTTTTTTTCCTCGTAAAACAAGCTCGAAAGTTTTTTTTTTTGTGATTTTTTTCAAGACACCCTCAAGGTCCGGTAGGCGACCACGTAACTGTTACATAATTTAAAATTCTGGATGAGACAACTTCAAGATTGTTTTACAAAAAATGCTTTTATAAAAGAATGTATGCAGACTTTGAAACTCGTTGTTACATAAATAGAAAATAGTCGTTAAACTTGTTTCGATAGGCTAGGAAATATTGATTGACTCACTGGAACATTTGAGCTCTCGGGCTAGTTCATCGGAACCTTTATAGCAGTCGTTTCGTCCATCGCAAAGCCTTGAAAGTTCGTAAAGTTGGAGGAAATCAGTCGATTCGTTCACTTGACATCCGAAATATCCGTCCTCCAAATTTAAAAAGAATATCTCCTTTTTAATGCCAAATCCTATGCCGTGTGAGTCCGCCTGAAAAAAACAAGGAGACAGTTAAGGAAAAGCATTGAATAGTTTACGGTTCAGCAACTTTTTACGTAATGTTCAAATTCTTATACAATTGAACGAATTCCAATTGAAAAGAAAAAACTCATTATCAATTTCGTACTTTTCACGAATGTTTTTCCAATTGAAACAAAGCTGAACAAATTGTGTTTTCCTTGGTCCAGGCTACTACAAAGGAGCAGCCCAGATACTTTGAAACTGGTTAATAACTCCTGGGCATGCGCAGAAGGATTTGTCCGTCAAATCTGAATTCATCTGCAGATCCGTCTGCGCATGCTCCAGGAGTTTCAAACTCCGGTTGGAACAAAGAAGGAAAAAAGTGTGAATAAATTATCGACGATAAAATAAAAGAACTGTTAATCCAAGAGGGTTTCGTACATAAAAAATTCTATTGAACCACATTTTAACGTTACAAGGTAGACCGGTTTGGCAAAAAATAAAAAAAAACCGAAAGCTAAATGCCAAGTCGCCTTCCTTCGGTCAGTAGGGGCAGCATTAAAGTTCAAAAGAACTTTAAACAAATTTCACGATTTTTGAAGACAAAAAAGAGTCGATAAAAATTTTTGTAACATACATAACTGGTTTTAACTGCACGAAGACATATTAACAGCTGTTAAAAGAGTCTATAAAGTTGTTTTTTCAATTAAAATGGGAAAGTGGGAGGTTTGCGAGACGAATATCCAGTGCTTAGCGATCCGTTAGAACGAAGGTCGCGGTCCTTGCTCTTATTCAACCTTGCACTCGTAGAAGGAATAGAATAATTCATTTTCCGCTATGTTAAATTCGAGATTTTTAAAGTCAAAAAGAGAGATCGCATTAAAATGGAGCTTTGGTAATTTGTCTTGAGGATGAGAGAACCAGTTGTTTGTGTAAATCAAGGTATTGCAGAAGAGACGTGGGCTTAGAAAATTAAAAACAGGATCTACGCATTTTATCAACCATCATTTCAAAAGCCACAGAGCGCGAAAGACGCAGGAAACGGTCTTTTTGACAATTTTTATCTCCTTATAAAATTTGGGAAAAAATGCCGATAAAGATCTTCAAATGTGGTGTTTTTAGAGAGTATAAAAATTCCTGAGGAAAGTAACAATTTACCATTATTTAAGGGGGTAAAATCGTTTCTAATGAGGCCCATTGAGAATGGGTCTTCTCAATATTCAAATCATGTGGGTTGTTTAATACCCATGAAAATTACCGGGGTCTTACAATGGGGTTTCGGGTCGCGTTCGTCCTGTGAAGAAGAAAAAGAGGCACGACACCGCGGTTTTGACCCTCACCGAGAGTAAATTGTTCGTTTTTGAGAGAGAGACAGATAGAAAAAAAAAGGTCGTTGACATGAAAAAAAAGACGCCGAACAATTTCGACGCTTCGACCCTTCCTTTAATTCCGCCGCGGAGTTGACGACGGAAAAAACACGATGATTGAACCCAAGAGGAATGTTGAAAATTCTATTTAGCACTTCCTCTGTTGATTTAAAGTCTGTTTTCACTGTACAACATTAAAATTTCTGTTGAGCCACACTTTCATGAGATAAAATATTCAAACTATCTAATCTTCAAAGTCATAAATCCGTTTTGTATCACGCCGAAGGGACGATGCCCAACGGGAGAGCCCTTCCGACAAAAAGACTTCAACGCCTCTTGTAGGAATGCGAGATAAAAATTTTTTTTAAAGCAAATCATTTTCTCAGAATCGTCGCGGGTTCTTGTCCTACGAAGCACGCGAATGGTAAACGACCTGAGGAAAAAAAATGGATTCAAAATAAGGCGTATCTTATAGAAAATGAAAGGCAATTACTTTTACTCTTTCGGCCCCGAGAAGGTACTTTCTCTTTGGACAATAGTCTGATTAGATCAATTAATCTGGCACTCGACAATACTCATTATACCGTTACTTTTTTTTCAAACTCCCACGAGTCAAAATAACTTCACGACCATAGAAAACGTACTATTTTAAGCTAGAAGAGGTAACCGTAATGACCCAATTAAATTGCCAAATAGTAACTTCATGGCACATCAGCAACTTTCAAGACTTCCTCCCCTGAAAATCTAGGCGATTTGGGGTCCACAACGAACTTGTTTGCGTTCATATTCCGCTAGATATGACTTATGGGTAAAAAGCCTCGTCAAGTGAGCTATTCTTCAATCACAATCATCTTCTATCTTTTCACTGTGCTTTTATTTCCGAGAGATTTAGTGGATACAGCGGGAAGCCGGAAACAGTCTCCCTAAAGCTCACCGCCGCGCCGCCACTGTTCCCCAATAGATAGAGCCACTCACCACCTCATTATTGGTGGATTTATGAATTGGTTACCCAAAAAGTGTCTAATGTTCATGGCATTTCAGCAACTTTTAAGCCATCCTCCATTGCAAATGTAAGCAATCTGGGGTCCACAAGGGGGTTTGCATTTATATTCCGCAAAGAATGATTTAAGGGTAAAAAGCCTCGTCAAGTGAGCTGTTCCTTCTATCACAATCATCTTCCATCTTTCACTGTGCCTCAATCTCCGAGAGATTTAGTGGATACAGCGGGAAGCCGGAAACAGTCTCGCTAAAGCTCACCGCCGCCACTGTTCCCTAAGAGATAGAGCCACTCACCACCTCATTATTGGTGGATTTATGAATTGGTTACCCAAAAAGTCTCTAATGTTCCTCAGCACCGAGATCCTCAGTCTCTAGAGGTCTTTGGACAAATCCACTAATTTCCAAGCCCAACATCTTATTTCAAAATAAACTATTGGGAATTTCACCAATCTTGATATCTAAAAAAAATAGTGGGAACTCCTTCGAAGGTCGATATAAAACCTAAACTCCCAAAGAGTTGAAAAAACACAATATTAATAGAGCTATAATTAAAGTTGAAGGAAGAAACATTGGACGCTTCCTCCGCTCAGCCTTGGGGAATGGGCGACCTACAAATAGCTTCAGATGACGACAAATAGATGAGCTTCCCTAATGAAAGACGTGGGTGGTGTCCGGCCTTATTAGGTTAAACGCATAGGGTGTTATAATTTATACTCTTGGTAATTAATCCATCTCAGATTTATCTCTGGTAAATAATTAGCCCCTTTTGTTTGGTGTTTCTTTTGTTTATCCAAAGGATTTTTCTTGAATGTCTTTTGTCCACACGTAGGAGGGAATCGTATGTTACTTTCTTTAAGTACATATTATTATTTTAATTTCTACTTTGTAAGGAATTTTTTTTTTAAGTTTTACATGAAGAGACTCATGTTACCGGTAAAGCCATTTTAGAATTTATCTTTGTCGTAGGCTTTTTTTTTAAAAAGCTGCTACTTTACGAGGATCGTAAAAAAATTTTTTCCTCAACAAAGATTGTCCTTAATTGTTTCCTTTTTAAAAAAAGGTTCAATTGTGGAGTAGCTTAAAAAAAGAAGACACTGGGGTTTAAGACAAAGGGTCTATTGTAAAATGGTGACCTTGAAGTTTGCCCGATGGCCAACGGATCTTCGGTGAATCACACGAAGTTGTGCTGTTTTTCAATTTTCTTGCCAAAGAGACGACGTTTGAATATCGTTGGCCGAAGACCAGGTAGCCGATGTGAATAACCAATTTTCAACGGGTTTGACATTCCTTCGTCTTTAGTTATACATGGTATAAATTGAAGACGATAAAGAACAGAGTGAACGTAGATACCAGTTTCTCCCATCATAAAAAGTTGCACTAAAACAGGCCAAACTCGAAGCAATACCGTCGGGGAACATGACGCACCGGATAACAAGTTCGTGCTTCACATTAACAATCGTTGAGAAATCAATTTGCATTTTTTCTTTTTCTTCACCGGATATGAAGATGTTTTTTTTGACAAACTTACGAAAGTGTTAGATAAATGGAAAGTTAGTGTTATCACTTTATGTCCTTTTAAAGGATAACCGGCCATATGTTTGCAGATGACGTATTCGGAGAAAGTTGACCATCTGTTCTGACTTATGAGAAAATGATCAAACTTTATGCAAAACCACACGAACAAATGGCATTTTTTCTTCTTTCTAATTAAGGAAAGCAGTAGAAAATTCAGGAAGCCATTTCTATGTCCATTTCTCAGTTGAAAATGTGCTCGCTTTTATCTGATCAAAGCAAGAACGTAAAAGATCAGAAAATCACACCATTGTTCTAATCTAGACCGTTATGGCGAGGATTAAAAATTGCGACGTTTATGTGTGATTTAAGACAAATGGTATTTGGCAAGGAGGCGTTTATAATCTTGGAATGATGGGAGTTCGGCGACCTCAGACCGTTAGGAACTACGAAGTGTACAATCTTCTAGGCTTCTCGTCTGCTTTCCTTTATGCAAATCCTTGACCCGTCAAGGACTCGCCTTTTTTCTGTCCACAACTTGTAATAACGGAATATCATTAATTGCTGAGGCTGAAGAGTCCGTGTTTGTTTCAAAGACTTTTTAATTAGTTTCGGATTTATGTATTTTTTTCTTCTTCTTCGAGGCATGAATTTCGTGCGAAAGTCAACTCCACGGTCGGACTCTTCGGTTCGCATCATTGCTTCTTCACGCCGGCTCGACCCTACGGGGGAATCCACAAGATCACTTTTACCATTACTCAACTTTGTTACAAATTCACTTTGTAATTAGAGAAATTCGATTTCAAGCTTGTAAACCATTGAAGATTCCCCTTCGAAAATCCTTTCATTTTTTAATTTTGAAAATAAGGAACCGCCAAGTAAAAGTGAACTCTCAGATAGCATTGTTGATGGAATGACACATATAAGCCCTGAGGATATGTTAGACCTTGTAAAACAACTTTCACAGAGAACAAAGCAGTTATGAATAAAATCCGCGATCCTAGGTGAAAGAAAGTGTCTGACATTTATGCTTAAAACATCTTTTGAAAAGGGCACGTCCCATGTTACACATCAAGTTTGCATTTTTCATCATCGCTAACTGAAAATCTGTAAAAAGTGGATTTGACATTGAAATCTCGCTTTCTTCTTTCGAAGGCCGTTCAGAGATCTTTTCCATTGAAACATTTATCTTAAATTTTTTAAAAACTTGGAGGACAAAAAAAACGAAACTGAACCAACTTACATAAGAGTCAAGTAAAAGCGGCTTTGCCTTATTCGGGCTGATTTAATAATTGCGAGGGGGATCAAAAAAGAAACAAGGACGATTCGGTTAACGGGCCCTTTCCGACTTTTTTCCTCCGATCAAAGACCTTGACATATCGGAAGAAATGAGACGTGAGGAAAAAAACCTTTTGTATGAGAACAAAAAGCGTAGGAGGGCTTCCCACATTTTTGATTTTTCACAGTTATTAGCGCTTAAAAAAAATGAACGTTTAAACACGTAACAGATACGGTTCGCCGATATCGAATGCAAGAGTCACCGACAGGCAATGGTGCGTTTAATTAAATTATAAACGTAAAAACAGTTAATTTGCATGTTGCACAATTGAAATTTTAGGGAATGGAAAACCGCTTTTAAAAGAGAGGGAGTTTTCAGAAAAAAAGTATTACAAGGACAAAACCACGCCTTACTTATCGAGAATAAGCAGGAACAGATCATAGCAGACCTTGACTTAAACACCGGGAGATACCATTTCCAAATCCCGCTAAATAAGGAAAATTATAATGAGCTCATTTTTGATTATATTTTTAACAAGCACAACTGGTAAAGGAATATTAAGTAGGGAAACAACGGTCACAGACGTTGTTATTTCTTGACCTTCAGCAAAGAAAGTTTTGATTTTTATGCAAGATTATAAAGCCCTTGGGCTTCACTACAAGAGAACTTTTCCCTTTTTCCTGCAAAAACCTTGATTTAGACTTTTATTAGGTGTACAAAATGAAACTCAGCCACAGGGTAAATTTGAATTTTGTAGATTTTAGCCGAGTTTCATTTTGTACACTAGTAGTTCATTTTTTCAAAATTTTGAACATTTTAGGCCTTAAAGTCCATCAAAAGTTGACCTTTCGTGTAAGAAGGTTATTGAAGTATAACCATTAAGAAGGTTAATTTTTAAAGGCTTGTAAATCGTAAACCGTTACGATATTGAAAAAATGCACTAAATAAAATCTGTTGGAAATTTAATTCTCTTTAATTTTTATTCTATTTTTTTTCTCTAGGACGCACTGTTTTCAAGATAAATTTATTTTTAAAAAAAATTATTTTCTGAAAATGGTGCATCCTAGAAAAAAATAATTAAGTGCAAAATAGAGAATTAAATTTCCTACAAGTTTTATTATAGGTGTACAAAATGAGGCTCAGCCACAGGGTAAATTTGAATTTTGTAGATTTTAGCCGAGTTTCATTTTGTACACCTAATAAATGTTATAGCCGATAACTAGCGAGTTCATTGCTGATAAAAAATATGAGGGTTTCAACATGAAGCCACCTGCTTGTTCGAAAAAAAGGATTTTTATTATCTTTTGAACTATAAAAATATTCTTTTGTTGAAAAACTGCTACATTTTTTTAGGTAAGAAAAAAAGCCTTTTTTTTTGTCAAGCTTACTTCCGTTCCGATGAGCGGAGTCAAGACAGGAAGGGCGGTTGAAAGAAAGGGTCACTGACATGAGTGTAGACGGCACAGCCTCCTCGATCACGAACCTCCGGGGCTCCTTCATTATACTCGGCCCGTCACGGATCGAAACCGACCTCGTGAGATATCAAAAAACCCGACCTGGAAATCGGCAGGAGGAAAGAAAAAAAAATCAAGGGTCGAACGTGAAAACGGGACATTCAGGACTTAATTAATGACAATGAAAACCGCTAAATCTTCGACATGCCTTTACACATGGCACTTTTTTCCCTTCTAACTGTTTAAAAAGATCTAATTAAACAATTCATTTATGAGCATTTTACTAATGTCTCACAGTTAATCCTTACGTTTGTAGTTAAAGGTAATAAATCTTTGTTTCACGTAAATCTCTTCCCCCTTCTTCCAGTTCTACAAACTCGCGGGGCAAGAATCGTGAACACGACTCTATTAATTTTAAAACCATCACCGCTTTTCTTTTTACTCTTTGCCCAACTCACGTTCTCTCAAATGAGATTTCGGGATGTCTCAGGATCATAATTAAGTGCTCGAGGCTACTTACGTTTTTTGCTATCAATATCCAAACGACTAGGTGTAGCAGTATCTTCATTTTCGCTGAAACAAAAAGATAAAAAAATTATTATAGCAGTCACAAAGGTTGTTTTTTTCGTCTGATCTCAGATAATCTTTAATTAATTATTTTTGACAAAAATGGTTTATCGCAATCATTAATTAATATTTAAAATAAGATCTGATGACCATGAGTTATTTAAAAATTATATAAGCCACAGGTTTTTTAAATTCGTGTAGTTTTCTCTTGCATTCTGTCCTATGCATTTCGGTTACGCCATAATTGCAAAACTTGAAGTAGCAAAGAAAGTTTTTTTATAAGGATAAAATGATTTAGGTTTCTAATTATTCGAAAAGCCTAAAGGAAAGAGAAATTTTTTTGTATGAAAGAACGCCCGAAGCGTTTTTGGCGAAAATTTTGCATAAAATAAAATGTCTCCGCCATTTTTTGCGCAATATTCAACTGCAAAAAGAAGATCTGCAAAAATTGGGTGAAAATCCTATGAAAATTATGACCGGAAAAGCTGAACTTTAGACAGACGTACTTTTTTACAGATCTCCAAAAAGAGCCATTTTGTCTGTCGCTTTTGTTGGCAGCTTTTTTTTTCCTAGTGGAAATAACCTTTCGGTGAAATTTGAATGATTTAGTATCCCATTTATTCTGAGGTAAAGATTAAAATTGAAAGGTCTAGATGGTTTTTGTTTGATTATTTTAAGTATGGTGTGGGTTTTATGTAAGTTTTGCATAAAAGTAGAGCGGAGTTGGAAGTCAAATCTTGTAACAAGGGGAGAGGGTGAGAGTTACCACGCCCAAGTTTCACTTTCTCAGTGCCGTTAGTGCCGTTCACTTTCGGCCAGTAAACTTCTTGAGAATATTAAAAAAAATACCCTTTGTCGCCTTATCGAAAAGATAATTCACAGAGTTGCTGGAAATCCCGGTTGTAAACCTCCCGGGTAGAAAGTTGACATTGACAGACGGTCTTTATTGTTTTCACCTAGTTGAAGTGGTATACAGGTAGCTAGGGAACCCCGGGGTGACTGATGATGTTGTGGCATACCTCGGCTTACCCGAGAAAAGGCAAAAAAAAATATTCGCACTTTTAAGAATATGCTGTACAGGTAAAAAACGATAATTAGTCAGTAAATCAAGTCATCTTGTCGTCCGTGAAAACTAACAATCGCACACCTTTCGACCCATTTAATTTTAGGTTCACGCGATTCCCGGTCACGACATTGTTAGCCTATAAATCATGGCTTTTCTGAGAAAATAAAGGCTGTGGGAAAAATGTTGACACATAGATTGCGTATTCTGAGGTAATTTTTGTCCTTAGAGGACATATGAGGGAAGAAAAAAAAACATGTGATGCTAATTGCACGTTAATTACAGCTCACTGAATTTCGAGGATCTTAAAAAGTGAAATCGACCTTAAAAGTTGTCCAAAATATGTCAACGCTATTGACCTTTAGGTGCTTGTAATCTGTCTTTACAGCAGGGTGATAGCATCAAATTGGGTTGTTCTGCCAAAAGTGGACAGTTGTGATAATGACGATTTCGACTGCAGGAGAGACCATTTCGGAAAAGGAAGTTTAGAAGCGTTCCAATTGATCAATTGAAGTCCTTTTATCGAAACTGAAAAGCCGAAAGACGTCGAATCGAGAAAACGGAAACGCGGTGAATGTCCGGAACAAATCGGACAGAAACGTTCACTCGAACCGTTCTAACGTAGTTCCCGGTTATCGCGTACGTAAAAAGGCGAATGTCTGGTAGCCCATGCCGCCCTCCTTCACGCTTAAAAACATAATTCCGGGCCTAATTTTTTTTTTCTCTTTTGAAAACTCGTGCCCGATATCCGGACGCTGCTTTATAGCAATCACGATTGACTATCGTGAGATCCCGATACACCCTTGAGGCGCCAACGGGTTTTCAATTTTTTTTTACCGCTTATTTTCAATCGTTGCAAAAAATGACCCTCAAGGTTTACGGTTTCAACATTTGTACCCTAAAATGATGCCAAAATGAGGACAATCAGAAGACATCCCAAGAGAGCTGACAGCTGTTGGCAGCAATGTTACCGCAATTTCCGTTTTCAAAATACGTTTGGTCATTCACTTTATGAGAAATGACCAAAAACGGTTAATCTCCAAACATCTGCGCGACTCGGGTGCGAGGAAAAGGTGTGGCAAAATACGTCACAAGGACGTCCGAAGAAACAGTTACTGATTATATCTTTTTTTATAATTTTTTTCCCACCCAGTTATAATAGACGGAAAACAAACTGTACAATTTGCATATTGGGCAATATTTTTGAACTTTTTTTTTTTGTTTCTATTTTTAATGAAAAACAAAGAAACCATAAAACTCCATATGTAAAAGAGATTGGGAGAAATGTCAAGGGCTCTCTCCTTCGGCGGTTTTTGCGAAAGTAGTTCTCCCTCGGAAACCGCAAATGACACGGACTGTTTATAAAGAGGGATTGATTTTTTAGATTTGGCGAAAAAATTAGAAAAATCGAAACGACTGGTCATTTAGGGCAATTAGTTCTCTTCCGCTCTGCTTATTTCGGATTAAGATTTTTTATAATTAGAGCTCCATGCACCAGTTTCACCTCGAGAATTCAAAAAGAAATTGGAGCTTTCGATATAAATTTCAAAGTTTACACAAAAAAAACGGCTTGACCTATTATGAGATGAGGCTTACGTAAAGGATGACATCTCAAATCTTTGACACGATTTTGAATAAAAAGATCAGATGATTTTATGTACAAAGGATATCTTGAGATCTGAGGGTTTCATATAGCAAATTACTAAGGAGGCTAATAACTAACAATCCCTCAGGGCGATGATCTTTGGCATTCAACCTTTACCTTAACCTCCGACTCAGTTCGCATTTTAAGTTCGATTTTTAATGGTTTTCTCGTTTCCGTAATAATGAACGGTTGGAGTCGAAGAAAGGTCGGGGTTTTTAAGACGCTAAAAACTATTTTCAACCAAGTTCTCCGAATTGTTTTGTCTGGGCAGACTGGGTTTCATTCTTTTTTGCAGCAGTGGATTTTTGGGAGTTTTTCTATTAGGTGTACAAAATGAAACTCAGCCACAGGGTAAATTTGAATTTTGTAGATTCGGCTCAGAGTTTCATTTTGTACACCTAGTAGTTCATTTTTTCAAAATTTTGAACATTTTAGGCGTTAAAGTCCATCAAAAGTTGACCTTCTCCGTGTAAGAAGGTTATTGAAGTATAACCATTAAGAAGGTTAATTTTTAAAGGCTTGTAAATCGTAAACCGTTACAGATATTGAAAAAATGCACTAAATAAAATCTGTTGGAAATTCAATTCTCTTTAATTTTATTCTATTCATTTTTCTCTAGGACGCACGGTTTTCAAGATAAATTTATTTTTAAAAAAAATTATTTTCCGAAAATGGTGCATCCTAGAAAAAATAATTAAGTGCAAAATAGAGAATTAAATTTCCTACAAGTTTTATTTATTAGGTGTACAAAATGAAACTCAACCACAGGGTAAATTTGAATTTTGTAGTTTTAGCCGAGTTTCATTTTGTACACCTAATAGATCTCCCACGAAATTACTCGCTTCAACTGGGATGTTCCACGGCATTCGCTTCCCCAGTGGGTAAAAACGTCCGACTTGTCGCTAAAAACGCCACAGGAGATTTTGACCTAAAATGCTTTTACCGGACATGTTTAATAGCTTAAAGTAGGGCAATGGGGTCTTTAAAAAAATAAAAATTTTCGTTAAAATGGGTCGAAGGACGTGAAAAAGTGATCTGAATAAAGAAACGTGCTCTCGCCGAGTTGACCGGTCGTGAAAGCAGCTCCTTAACGATCCTTCCTGTTTATCATGTGCCATTTTCACTCGATTTCAAAGCCCTTTTATTTTTCTCACTTGTCGATCCGTGACAAGTAGGACAAGGAAGAACTAAAAACAGGCTAAGAGATACATGAGATAGATTTAACTAGCGAAAACCCCCTTCCTTTCTCATGAATATGAATTAAAACGCGAGGGTCTTTACAGTTAGAGCACCCGGGGAAAAAACATGAGAGCAACGAACTTCCTCAAACTATAGCGAAAATATTAACGAGGACCGTTTTACAAGATAAAACTTCAGATTACAATCAATCTTTTTTTTTCTCCAACCCAAAAAAGGTTCCCATTCATGTTTCTTTTTATGTGGGATCGTTTCCTAGTGTGGGATTCATTGTCGGAATGAAACTTCGCAACGTGTCCCGTTTTACGCAATCACAAGATGAAAATTAAGAAATTTTTGATTTTAAATCGTTATTGGGGTCTATTTACTTTCGAAATCGCGTATTAATTGATTTAAAAGTCAAATCAGACAAATGAATGATAATAACCGTCGTTTTCTAAGCCATAAAGAGCCTTAAGTGCTTCGAGAAGGAGCCGGCCTTGTCGGAAACTTCCTAAAAATAGGGCAATTTTTCAAATAAATTTTCAGCTCTCCTTTCCTTAACCAAAAGGATACCTTGAACATCCCTTTTCCGCTCCTTAACAAGATTTTAGGTTAAAATCAAGGATTGAATTATCATCATTGAGAGCCCTTCGTTCGATGATTCCTAAGGGATACCTGAATAGCTGCCTTAAATTAGGAGTATTTGGTGAAAATCGGCCCAATGCAACGGTTTGGCAGCAGCGCAGTTTTTAAAATGCCAAACAGACATATTTACGCCATTTTCGCCAATCGCCCTTACTTTCTTCTTCATCGACTAAGGAAGATTGTGTAAAAATTTGGTGAAGATCAAAACTGCGGCCGTGAAGTGCTCCGGAAAAAATGCTACGGACGGCCGGACGGCCAACAGACAAAGTTGAGATCGGTAAAGATCAATATTCGATTTGACCCTCCGGGGTCTAGAAGACCCTTCACCAAAAACCCGACGTGGAGGGTATCACAATAACTTCTAAAAGTTAGAAAGTTCATAAAATCGAAATGACGGCAAGAATTTTTTCCGTGAAATTTTGAGAGAACAGTTTATAAATACGGGACCATATGAGGAGTCTAGTTACAAAGACGGACATGTCCATTTTTCCCGCCAAATGAGTTATTATAGTCATTTTTTTCGTCTCTTCAACGCGTTTCTAGTAATAAAAAATATAAGTGACAAAAGTGGCTGTAAACGGCAAAAAACCTGGATTGAAAGTTCGAGTTACTTACAAAAATGGACATCTTTTGAGATTGTTACCTTCAAACATGGACATCTCCACTTCAACCAATCAGAATGCGGGAACTACTGTTGATAACCTTCAAAGGTTACCTATCCTAGTGCTCCTTTTTTAATATTCGTTTCAAAGAATCCTTTACTCCTGGATCTCTTGTTACTCTTGTTAATAATGGAAAATAATATAAGCATCGAAGAAACGCCGCCGAGGCTCAGAAAATGGAATTAATAGCAAACCGAAGTCCCTCATTCTTGAATTATTCGTTGAAAATCATATCGGCAATTTAATAAGAGTTTGTCGCGAATCATTCTTAAACATCGTGCGCATTAAAAAGCACCGCGTTTTGGGTCTTTTTAAAAACTTCAAGCCGAGCATCGATAGCTTGGTCCCGATAGAGACAAGAGGTGGATGGCGGAAAGAGGAGGCTTATAAAGACAAAAGAAATGCTGTTATGGAATTCATAAAATCACTTAAAGCTGTCGAGTCGCATTATTCGAGGGCAAAAAGTAGTAGAGTTTATTTGTTGTTTGAGTTTATTTGTATTAGTTGCTTGTACATGAACTACCAACCGGAGGAAGAAATTTATTGCGCGACTCCCGATGTCCTCTAAAATTTTGTAATTAACAAAAAAAAAATCAATAAAAAATTTAAAAAAAAAAGTTTGTGATTTCTTTGATTTCAGTAACAAAAGTGGACATCGTAGGTTAGTTTAGTAACAAAAATAGACATATCCATAGTTCACTTACAAAAACGGACATGTCAAACTTAATTCTTTATTTTCCCCCTGATTTTTTAAATTCGCGCCATATTCGCTTTGGGGAATCAAATTTAATTATTAAAAGTTTAAGACAAAAAAAGGAATCAATCGAATTCATTCAGCTGATAATTCTCTGCAAAAAATTGGGTATACTGAAAAATAGCATCAGCTGGAGACGTCCGGGTTTGTAACTAGACTCCTCATATGTTCCATCTCAGAAAGGGACAGTCAGAAATTGGAAATTCATCATTAAAGGATGCTTATCTGGAGGAATTTCAATTAAAACGCGATTTTTTCTCTTTTAAGGATAAAAATCCTCGATCCTTATCAGGTGTGTAATTACCTTTGTGTCTATTCAGCTAATTTTAATTGCTAAAAATAAAAATAATAATTTATTGATAATAAAATTTATTGCAACTCAAGGTTAGTAAAAAAAATTTAATTTAAGTCGGACAAAATATCTAGTTAATCTAGCGGAAAATTGAGAAGGAAAAAAATTATGGCTGCTTATGTTTGGAAATTTTTTTTTAAGTATCAAGGTAGAAAAAATGGAATTTTTGCCCATATATAAACCTCTCGTAACGGGTGGAAGTATGAAATTTTTCCCTACCTACTAAAATAATAATTAATTTTTACACCTAATATTCATAAAAAATGTAAGGAGTAATTTGTGAAAAATTGGTGAAAATCGGGCCGCGTGGCCGCAGCGAATTTTTCAAAATTTCAAACAGACACACCACCGCCATTTTTTTGGAAATTCAAAAATTGCCCCCGCTACATTCTTCTTCACCGGCTAAAGAAAGTCTGTCTAATGAAAAAGGGTGAAAATCGGATGAAAACCGTGGCCGTGAAGTGTTCCGGAAAAATACTACGGACGGCCGGCACCACAGACAAAATTGAGATCGATATTTGATTTGACCCTCCGGGGTGTGGAAGACCCTTCCCCAAAAACCCGACGTGGAGGGTATCACAATAATTTCTTTAAGGAAGTTAAGAAGTAAATAGGGTTGCATTTACGTAAATAGAAAAAGTGTAAATAACGTGTGTGACCTTCCCAGGGAGCGTAAAGACAAAACGGTGCCTTTTCTACAAGGTACTTTCCATCCGTCTTCCCATATAGAGGGGTAAAAGTGTGGACCAAGTTTCCGCCCTATCGGCTTTCAAACTATGTGGAAATACTTCGCCGGTGATCGTGTTATGACACTATTATATAATTGAATCCCAGGGCGTGGTTTTTAAAAAAACAATGGGTGTACGGTTACAACCCTTTCGCCAATTGCATCAAAGGTCGTGCTCCCTTTGCCTTGGCTCGAAAAAACTACTTTCGATTGAATGCAAGAGCGGCTGAAAACGTTCACTACTCTTGCCCTCGTTTTTGACGTCGTTAGGGAAGGTATCGGGACGAAAGATGTGGGACACACAGACTCATCCACCTACGCCCCAGTGAAAGTCCTTCTCTCCCACCTTTTTCATTAATTAATAAATTCAATTGTTATCCGTTAACGCCTCAAGGTTCTTCCAGGGTCAAGCGGCACTTACACAACTAATAATTAAAGCGAAATTTCATACTCGCCTCTTCAAAATTAGTTCCGCTTGAAAAATGACAACGCTCATGACAAAACTGTGCTGCATCTAGCCAGACCTCCCAGGCAAGCTAACTTTCTTAAAATTAAAAAAAAATGGCAAAGACAAATTGATCTCCGCCATTTTGAGAATTAAAATGAAAGTAAAATTTTTCAAGATAAATTCGAAAGGCGAAAGGATTTGATGAAAATTTGACAGTAATTTAGGCCGAAAAGCATTTGCGGACTTAAGGTGATATAATGGGGGGAGGGATCGGTGAGCAATATATTAATATATCGATATATTTATCGATATTTCGGGTTTTATACATATATCGCGAAAAACCTGATATATCAGAACCTCCGATATATAGCGGATTTTTTTATATAATTCAAAAGTCAAAAAACACTACTTTATTTTCAGTATAAATGCATATTTTGAACGTTTGCGCATAAATTGTGTAAAATGCATATCTGCATGCGGCAGTTTTGGAGAAAAATCACCTTTTTAAGGCATTTTTTGTCTAAAAAACAACCGTTTATCTGGATTTTCTGGTGTTTTTCAAGTTGTTTTGGCCAAAAATAACATTATATTGAATTTTTTACGGGTTTTCGCCAAAAAACATCCCTTTCACCGGATTTTTTGGTGTTTTTTTTTATATTTTCAAAATTGAACTACTTTTTCTTGTTTTATATAATTCAAAAGTCAAAAAACACTACTTCATTTTCAGTATAAAACCATATTTTGAACGTTAGCGCATAAATTATGTAAAATGCACATTTTATTACAGTCGCATGCGGCATTTTTGGCGAAAAATCACCTTTTAAAGGCATTTTTCGTCTAAGAAACAACCTTTTGTCTGGATTTTCTGGTGTTTTTCAAGGTGTTTTGGCCAAAAATTATATGGAATTTTTTACGGTTTTTCGCCAAAAAACATCCCTTTTACCGGATTTTTGGTGTTGTTTTTTTTTGGATATTTTCAAAATTGAACTTTTTTTTCTTGTTTTATATAATTCAAAAGTCAAAAAATACTACTTTATTTTCAGTATAAATGCAAATTTTGAACGTTAGCGCATAAATTGTGTAAAACGCATATTTTATTACAGTCACATGCGGCACTTTTGGCGAAAAATCACCTTTTTAAGGCATTTTTCGTCTAAAAAACAACCGTTTATTTGGATTTTCTGGTGTTTTTCAAGGTGTTTTGGCCAAAAATATCATTATATGGAATTTTTCACGGTGTTTTTCGCCAAAAAAACATCCCTTTCACCGGATTTTTGGTGTTTTTTGGGATATTTTCAAAATTGAACTACTTTTTCTCGTTTTTTTTTTGGGCGAAAATCATTGGAATTATAAGAGAATATTTTAAATATTATACAGCAGACGATAGCTTTGTTCCAATTGAATGGTCCGAAACTTCTGCAGCATGCGCAGAATGATTTGGACGTCAAAATTGACTTCGTTCGAATCTTTTGTCCGTCAAAACTGAAGTCATCAGACGTCAAATTTTTGGGGCGGGGGGATTCCAGACGTAGATAGTGGATCGATGAACACTAGTCTAATTGAAAACCATCCATCACGAGTATAATAATGACTTTCTTTTCAGAATATTAATAAAACGAATATTTTGGCATTTCAATCAGCTCTGCTAAATTGAAAAAATGGGAAAAATAAGATTAAAAATAATTTTCATATCTAGTTTATCAATAATAATTGTTTTTCATGGAAATTTCTCTTGTTATTAAAAATTGAGTAATTTTTGCTATTAAATGGATTTAAAGTTTAAAAATTAACCTCGACCGGGGGGAGAAAGTCAAAGTGATAGGACAAAGTTCATTTGTTGCAACAGAGAACGTAAAAGAACAATATTTACCGGGCCATACACCTGGACGGTTATTTCTTCTTCGCCGGCCCGGAAAGGTGAAGAAAAAAAAAATCAATTTCGACTATCATAATTGAATCGTGCAGAAAAAAAAGTAAATGGTCCTTTATGCTATTAAAACAGGTTGTTAACAAAAAACCTTGTTAAGGCCATTATCCGGCAACATAAAAAATGTTCACGGTGGCCGAATTTTCGATGATCGTTCATTCTTAGTCAGAGGCACGTATACCATTTTCATTCAATCCACCACGAATATGCGATTACGTCTTTTCCGCAAAAATATTTTTGCCCATAAATTAAAAAGCTATTTTACCTGAGACAAAAATGGGCAGAAAATTTGACACGCGTTTCGTGACAAAGGGAAGCCGCTTCCATAAAGTCATGAAGGGAAAAAAGGTGTTCGGAACAGGTAAACCGTGGTGGAATCTGGGCATGAATTAGGGATGACCCGGATCCACAATTTTCGCTTTTTTTGGTTAGCTTAATTTTTTTTTTCGAGGAAACGACGCCGATTGTCTCACACGGAATAACGCTAATGACAGAATCGTGTCGCACCTTAATTTTAGGTCACTAACCCTTTTTAAAAAAATGCTTTTATTATAACATTTGTAAAAATATATTGAGTGGACGTTATTGATCGGGAGGTAATAAGTACTCTTGTTTGGCGGATATTTGAGGTCTGGTCTATAATTCAGGTCCATCATTTTTTTGAACTCTGCGGTTTCTATTTAATGAGAAAATCCCCAAGTTGATTCAACTCGAGCACATCCGACTAAAGAAGATCCTTGAAAGGAAATTATTGCGCGAGAAATTTTTTGTTCTATCGCGCCTTCAAATCACCCTCTGCGAAAGTTCAACATGTTTCAAAAGATTCTGCTTTAAAAATTGGAATCCAGAATCAAAAAGCGAAGGTTTAATATTACAGAATACAAAAAAAGGATTTTCGCAAGAATCAAGGAAAACGACCCAAAACCCAGTAAAAACACTGTTAAACGCCCGAAAGCCTATAAATCCGATTTTTCTAGATCAGGAAACAAGAAAATTGACTATAAACATAGTAAAAAAGATGCTAAACTCGCAAAAAATAGAAAATACGGGCGTGTCTAAACCAGAAAATCAAGGAAAACAACCTAAATCTTGTTAAAAAGTTGGTTGAACGTTCAGATTTTTTAGACCAAAAAAACGAGGAAAACAACCTAAATCCTGTTAAAAAGGTGGATGAACGTTCAGATTTTCAAGACCAAAAAACGAGGAAAACAACCTAAATCCTGTTGAAAAGGGGGTTGAGCGGTCAGATTTTTAGACCAAAAAAACGAGGAAAACAACCTAAATCCTGTTAATAATGTGGAACGTTCAGATTTTTCAAGACCAAAAAAACGAGGAAAACAACCTAAATCCTGTTAAAAAGTTGGTAGAACGTTCAGATTTTTTAGACCAAAAAAACGAGGAAAACAACCTAAATCCTGTTAAAAAGGTGGTTGAAAGTTCAGATTTTTCAAGACTAAAATATCTAGAGAAACAACCTAAATCCTGTTAAAAAGTTGGTAGAACGTTCAGATTTTTTTAGACCAAAAAAACGAGGAAAACAACAAATCCTGTTAAAAAGTTGGTTGAACGTTCAGATTTTTTAGACCAAAAAAACGAGGAAAACAACCTAAATCCTGTTAAAAAGTTGGTTGAACGTTCAGATTTTTTAGACCCAAAAAACGAGGAAAACAACCTAAATCCTGTTAAAAAGGTGGTTGAACGTTCAGATTTTTCAAGACTAAAAAATCGAGGAAAACAACCTAAATCCTGTTAAAAAGTTGGTTGAACGATCAGATTTTTCTACACCAAGGAAGAGGAAAAGAGGCATACTCTTAAAACACCGAAGAAATACAGGAAAAAATGCAAATTTTTTTTTACAATTTCTCTTATTTCAAAAACTTCATTTTTTAAATACAACACCCTAAGCATAGCTGCTTAACTTACGGACATGTCTGAACACGCTTATCATTTTAAAAAGTTGATGGAAAAACAAATTAAACCGCATTTTTTGAATAAAAAGATATTTATCGAAGACAAGAAAATAATTTTACGTTTTAATAATTATTTTAAAAAGTCCGATAAAAACAGTTAGACGATAAAAAAAACCAGCTATTTTATCGAAACGTGAAATAAACGAGAAATTATAAGATCATTGATGGATAGGGACATCGTTTTGACGGGTCTATTGTTAAGCTAATGTTGCGCGTGGCACGAAAAACCGCTAAAAGCCATCCGGTCATCTACCGGACTTGGAAGGTACTTAAAAGCTTCTTTTCTACTTTTTTTTAGGTACTCGCATTCGAGCGTAACCGTAACAAAAACCAACTGTTGTCTAAAACCACCTGTGAGAGTCAAAAGTGAAACCGGCAGGGAAGTAAAAAAATTTTACTATTAAGGGGATGACTTTTAAAAAAAGAGCTAAAAATTAAACAATTCCTATAAAAAATTATAAACCGACAACCCTTTAAGTCTTATGACTTTAATCTAACCCTTGAAAGGCTTAAATCAATTTTTTTTTCTTTAATAATTCATGAGATAAATGTATGAGAACGTGTTTTTAATAACGGTTTCTTTTATTTGACTTTTGTTAATTAAAGAAATCCTGGGAATGGAAATCAAAAATTATCCATTGTATGATAGATATCCGGATGAAAAGTAGATTCTTCTGTTGAAAAAAAATCAGAGGCATGTAACTATGTTGGGACGGCCGGCCGGTACAAATGACAAAATAGGATCGTTTTGACCCATAGGTGTCTAAGGCCCATTTCTTCAAGGGTTTCAAAAATATCGCTTGAAAAGGAGTTTTACTAGTTAAAAATCTGCACAGAAGAACGCACAAAATTTTACTTTTTACCCACTCTCAATTTTACAAGAATTTTTCTTATGCCTAAAAATCTTTACAAAAATGTGGCAGATGAAAAATCGGGGTGCTCTAAGGACGGAAATGTCTGGAAATTTTATGGCGCCGAGTTTGTTTCTTTACGTGCAGAAACCTGTTATTAAATTTTTTTTAAGCTACTTTTCTACGACGTTGATGTCACTCACCGGTAATCATTTTGGAGTGGACGCCATCCAGGCGCTGTACCTCCTTTTCGTAGAAAATAATTATTCCTTAAAACTCCCTCACACTTGAAAAAAAATTCACTTTTTAATAAACACAGGACTTAAGACACTGAGGAGACGTTACGCTTAGGATCAAGTCCTCACAGAAACTGAGAACTCCTGAAGGCTTCCTCCCCTCTCTTCCTCTTCCCACACCGCAAGACCCCTACCACCTCGACTATTTTTTCTTTCTTTCTTTACTCTTTAATTTTGTATTAATATGTACTTAGTGTGTGTCCTAAAGGCATTCTGGGATTTAAAAAAGCCCTTTACGTTAATGATATGTTGTGGAAGGAGATTTGCATCTTCGTGTTTTAAATTAAATCGACTAGTTAGAAAAAATAAAATACTAGGTAGTTGAAGAGCTTCCAACGAAAACTACCTTAAAGAGAAGTAAAAATATAGGAGGGGGAAGTATAACGGAGGGGGAGTATAATGGAGTGGGAGGTATAAAGGAGGGAAAGTATAACAGAGGGGGAATTATAACGGAGGGGGAATTACTCGTATAAAGAAGGGAAGTTTTTTTTTTTCAAAAAATTTTCCGATTTTTTTTCGAAAATTTTTTTAAGTATCAAGGTAGAATTGGAACAACGGTTCGGCCGCAGCGCAGTTTTTAAAATTTCAAAGGTGCATATCTCCGCCTTTTTTTCGAAATTCAAAAATCGCAGACGATAATTTCTTGTTCAACTATTCAGGAAGGTTGTGAGAAAATTTGGTGAAAATCGGTTGGAAACTGTGGCCGTAAAATGTTCCGGAAAAAATGCTACGGCCGGCCGGCACCACAGACAAAGTTGAGATCGGTAAAGATCAATGATTTGACCCTCGGGGGTCTTCCAGACCCCTTCCCCAAAAACCCGACGTCGAGGGTATCACAATAAGTTCTTTAAGGAAGTTAAAATGAAATGAACATAAGAAATAGACTTTCAACAAATCAAAATGGCGACTAAAATTCACTACTAAACAGGATACCGTCGATACCGATTGAACGATTACCAACGCCTGCATGTTCAAGCTTGTCGGAAATGGGGGGGAGTTGGAAACTTTGCCAATTTTTTCCTAAAAAATCATCCATTTTTCTCGTTTATTGTTAATAACTTATTAATAATTTAATAATGAATTCCAGCCCTTCAATTCAAAAAGGCTAAATTTTGAAATTGAACGGAACAAAAATGTGGTCTGTAATTTTGGGAAATTCGAATCTTTTTCAACATTTCAAACCCAACACCACAAAATGTGTTCAAGAACACTCACTTTTTGAAGTTCGCAGAAAATCTTGGATCGGATGGGGTTTATTGGATGAAAGAAGGTTGGTAGCACTGTCTTCCCCCACCCAATTTAGTTCTCATCCTTTCGATCACCGGTCAATCGGTCACTCGTTCCTTCAGATTTCTATTTGTACATATTATGAAGTCCATTTTTTTAAAAGAGAAAAATGGATGTTTCTTAACTTGCGTCTAGAGTAAAATAATGTTATTTTATTCAACATTTTAAATTCTAGTTTTACACAATCCCGGCACGTTTGATTTTCTTCAGACAGCTCACAAAATTTATCGTTTTTTCGTTTCCCTTTTCATTTTTTCCCCATCCGATCCTAGATTTTCTGCGAACTTCAAAAAGTGAGTGTTCTTGAACACATTTTGTGGTGTTGGGTTTGAAATGTAGTCGATTCGAATTTCCCAAAAATACAGACCACATTTTTGTTCCGTTCAATTTCAAAATTTAGCCTTTTTGGATTGAAGGGCTGGAATTCATTTATTAAATTATTAACAATAAACGAGAAAAAATGGATGATTTTTTAGGAAAAAATTGGCAAAGTTTCCACCTCCCCCCATTTCCGACAAGCTTGAACATGCAAGGCAGGCGTTGGTAATCGTTCAATCGGTGTCGACGGTTTTCTGTTTAGTGGTGAATTTTAGTCGCCATTTTGATTTGTCGAAAGTCTATTTCTTATGTTCATTTCATTTTAACTTCCTTAAAGAACTTATTCGGGGTTTTTGGGGAAGGGTCGTCAAATCATTGATATTTACCGATCTCAACTTTGTCTGTGGTGCCGGCCGGCCGTAGCATTTTTTCCGGAACATTTTACGGCCACAGTTTCCAACAATTTTCACCAAATTTTCACACAACCTTCCTGAATAGTTGAACAAGAAATTATCGTCTGCGATTTTTGAATTTCGAAAAAATGGCGGAGATATGCACCTTTGAAATTTTAAAAACTGCGCTACGGCCGAACCGTTGTTCCAATTCTACCTTGATACTTAAAAAAATTTTCGAAACAAAAATTGGAAAATTAAAAAAAAAAAAACTTCCCTTCTTTGTACTTCCCCCTCCGTTAAACTTCCCATCCATTATGCTTCCCCCTCCGTTATACTTCCCCTCCTTTATACTTCCCTCTCCTAAATTTTTACTTCCCTTTAAGGAAGTTTTCGTTGGAAGCTCTTCAAACTAGTACTTTTTAATGAAAAACGCAGTTTTTCGAACGGTTCCGGGTGCCAGATGGTGTTAGAAGTCATAAGATGGACGTTTTAGAGAGATTATTTTGTCTAATGAACCTTGTTTGAAGAAGAGGAGAGCGTACAAGTTACTAATGAATTGACTAATGACTTTTCCACCTCATAACTATTTTTACCGCACAAAGGCTATAATTATTCATTCATCTTCAGAAAGTCTTCAAATCTAAACCATCCGCCGCAAATGTCCCTATTGGTTTTTCTCCTTTCGATACACGTCGGTACACCACACGATCTTAAGACCAAGGACGTATTCGAAATTGACGTATCGTCGACATTTATCATTTGACCGCAAAGTTTGCAACTTTAACCCAAAAAAAAGCTGAAAAAGGAAAAGTTGAATTACGGGCTGACGGAACTTCTTTTGATTACAAGCGTAGCTTGATATCATTGGCACTTTTGACCCTACAGCAGGGAACCTTTTGAGGAAGCACAAAAGGACTGTGAGAGCCGAAGAACGAGATACGATGTTTATCTGATCATGTGCATACGGTAATTGTAGGACAATGTACTAACGGTCTTCAGGATTTTCTGTAATTATTCACATGGTTATGCCACACTTCCGCGTCCCCCACTGGGCAGGGGGGACCCTCATTAATTTTAACGAGTCCGCTCTTCTGCTAAAGACAATGCCATAGAAAAGACCGAAAAAAAATTGTTATTTTGACGCACGGGTGAAGACAGGTTTTAAAACAGTTATTATTTATTAATCGATGACCACGATGGTTCTGCATGACTTGCCATGATGGCATTGACATCATCGGCTCTCAGGACAAAGGATGATTCAATTTTTACACTCGTAAAACAACAATTTTTCAAAAATTCACGGACGATCCCGAACATAAAATTGAACTCTTCTGCCCAGTTGAAAGTTTTCTCCATATTGCCAGGGAAAACTAACCAGAAACCTCCGGACCCACGAAGCATTTTTTACATATTGAAATTACTGGTTTGAAGAGCTTCCAACGAAAACTTCCTTAAATAGAAATATCTCTATAGGAGGGGGAAGTATAACGGAGGGGACGTAAAACGTAGGGGAAAGTATATGGGAGGGGAAGTATAACGGAGTGGGAAGTATATGAGAGGGGAAGTATAACGGAGGAGGAAGTATAACGGAGGAGGAAGTATATCGGAGTGGGAAGTATAACGGAGTGGGAAGTATAACGGAGTAGGAAGTATAAGAGGGGAAGTATAAGTGAGGGGAAGTATATGGGATATGGCTGTTGGAAATTTTAAAAATTCGCTGCGGCCGAACCATAGGTCCGATTTTCGCCAGATTTTCACCAATACTCTTATATTTTTTGCGAATTTTTGTTGTAAAAAAATTGCCACTTTTTAATATTATTTTTTTAGTAGGGAGAAATTTCGTACTTCTACCCATTAAGAGGCACATCCCTAGGCCAAAGAGCCCATTATTTCTATTGACCCTTATTTTCCTTTTTCTTCCTTTTTACTTCCCCTCCCTTATACTTCCTCTTCCTTATACTTCCCCTCCCTTATACTTTCCTCCGTTCGTTATACTTCGTTCCCTTATACTTCCCCTCCGTTATACTTCCCCTCACTTATACTTCCCCTTTCCGTTATACTTCCCCCTCCGTTATACTTCCCCTCCGTTATACTTCCCCCTCCTATATTGTTACTTCTCTTTAAGGAAGTTTTCGTTGGAAGCTCTTCAAACCAGTACTTTTTTATCTGAATCTGATTTTTAGCATGAAATCTCACGAATACCACGCCTTTCTTATTTCTCCTCAAGCGACAAAAAAGAAAAACGCCCTGAGAACCATCGGATCTAAATCTATTTGATATGTAAAATATACGACCAGCACGTTCTCGATGAAAAATCCTTTTTTCTCTCTTTTATTTATTCGTAGCTATGTACTAAAGATCCTGGATTTCTTAAAGGTTGTAAACCTTCCCCAGTATATTTTCAAGGTGGGCAGAAACGACACCTACACGCCAGAATCGTAGGAATCGTCTGACCATTATTTCGACCTTTAAGTCCTTTTCCTATTTCAATCCAATTAAGATAGAATGAACGACCTTTTCGAAAATCATTCGATTTATGTTCCTTAGATTAACAAACCGGTTAATTCTGCCATTTTGACGGTTTCTGGGAAAGAGTCTTCCTGCCAAGGAGAGGAAAACTGATTGGTGATCGTCGTGGTGCCGGCCGACAGTCCTTCAGCAGCTTTTAATTCCTTACAGAAGTTATTGATACCCTCCACGTCGGGTTTTTGGGAAGGGTCTTCCAGACCCGGAGGGTCAAATCGAATATTGATCTTTACCGATCTCAACTTGTCTGTGGTGCCGGCCAGCCGTAGCTTTTTTTTCCGGAACACATTCCGGCCACAATTTTCACCGATTTTCACCAAATTTTCACAAACCTTCCTGACTAGTTGAACAAGAAATTTTCGTCTGCGATTTTTGAATTTCGAAAAAATGGCGAGATATGTCTGTTTGAAATTTTAAAAAATTCGCTGCGGCCGAACCGTTGCGTTGGCTGATTTTCACCACCATTTCTCCTTATATTTTTATTTTCCTTTTTTTCCTCCGTTATACTCCCCCTCCTTTATACTTCCCCTCCATCATACTTCCCCTCTTATACTTCCCCCTCCTATATTTTTACTTCTCTAAGGAAGTTTTCGTTGGAAGCTCTTCAAACTAGTACTTTCAAAAGTAGAACAAAAATGAATTTTTTGCAGAAATGCTACTTTAAGGAAGTTCCGTCAGTGCCAGCTCCCCTAAACGCTAAAATATATATATAAGTTATATATTTCCCCTTATAAAAAATAATAATTCTTTGATTCCTGTACATCGTGCCCACGCGAAAAATTGACGCCATTTATCAATTTGTAGCCCCTGACTTTATTCATGAATTTTCGAAGAAAAGGTTGACGATTTTGGCGAACAAAAATTATGGACGGTAGGCGTCGATTACGGATAAATTATTGACGAGAAAACCGTGTTTTCGACCTTTCCATACGCCTTTTTTTAAATTTTAATATTTTTAACCTTGAAAGGTTTTTTTTCTGGGGAAAAAAGTAAAAGTAATTGATGAAAAGTCGTCCTTGTCACGAACGTTGATTGACTGGGAAGGAAGTCCTTTCAATTTACCGCGGGAGGCATCTTTTCATTCAGACGGTAAATCATTTCTTAACTCGTGGCGTTAATTATTAAAGGAGAAGGTGAAGATTTTTTTTGTTACCAAGAAATCCGATATATAAAAACATATGGCGTTTCTCGATTTTATAGCTTTTTTTCAATGGTGGATTTATGAAAGTGACCGTTGGTCCTTTTTTTAAGTTGTCACGAAAAAAGGAGTGAGCAATTAGAGCGGATCCGCCATTGTGAGCTTCTTCGCCATTAGTATCAAAAAGGACATTAACTTGCACGTTATCTAGAAGAGTACACTTGTTTCAAAAGGTTGTTGTAATTTATTTCAGTCTGAGCACACTTCGCAGTTACATTTCCCACAAAGAGATTCTTAGAAAAGTGAGACGAAAAGAGTATAAAACCTCTGGAACTTTATCTACTTTTTTTAAAAAAAAAGTTATCGACACCCAGTAGAGGAAAACTGAAGTTATTGATTATGAGGTTGTCTATGATGCCGGCCGTCCGTAGCATTTTTCGATTTGCACCAAACTTTCTCAGAATGCAGTAAAAATCTTTTATTGTAGTAATTTGTACTTTATATTTATACTTTCGTTCCCTTATACTTCCCCTCCCATTCCCCCTCAGTTATACTTCCCCTCTGTTATACGTCCCCTCCCATATACTTCTCCATCTGTTATACTTCCCCCTCTCATATACTTCCCCCTCCTATATTGTTACTTCTCTTTAAGGAAGTTTTCGTTGGAAGCTCTTCAAACTAGTACTTTAAACCGTTAAGATGCGTCGAATGTGGTCTTTTTTAAATATTCCTTCGCCATTTTTTTTCTTATTACAAAAACAATTTTGAAGAATCCGAAAATGAGGAAACTGGGGAGAAAAAACCACTAACATTCCTAGATTACCCATTATTTTAATTTTTTTAAAATCCTGTTATACCATTATTTATAATGTTTATAATAAGGCCCGGCCGTTTCAAAGACTCTGAAGTTATTAGCTTTGTTCCTACCGCAGTTTGAAACTGGTTTGATTGGAGCATGCGCAGAAGGATTAGGACGTCATATTTGACCAAATCTTTTATACGTCAAATCTGAAGTCATCTTCCGTCAAATTTGACGTCCAAATCCTTCTGCGCATGCTCCAGGAGTTACGAACCAGTTTCAAACTGCGGTTGGAACAAAGCTAACCAATATTTTCGAGTAAACCAAAAATGTAAAGATGTTTCACGACTTAATCGTGACTGCTTGTAAATTTTTCGATTTGAATGGGGTAATTTATACTTTATTGAAAATGAAAAGGAGGAAAGTATCGGATTTACAATTCTAACCGCTCCGCGGGGACCGGCAGTTTCAAGATGTGTGTTTAAATAATTTTTTTTCTGCATACAATGACACAGTAAATTCCGTCGCTAGATGCTCTAAAGAGATAACCGACGGTTGTTAGCTACATATTTATCCGTCTCTATTCTCTGATTTATTGCTATGAATGAAGAAGAAGCATGTGAGGAGGAAGACATGCGGTCCTTCCGTTCTGCTTGCGAAACCTTTATAATCGTTTAAGTGCGAAGATTTTTTTTGTTTTTTTCATCTCTGTGGTCTGCGGTTTTTTCGGTTCGATTGATCCTCTGGGAATGAAAGTAATATGTAAATTTTTCATCGAAAAGCTCCCCTTTTTTAAGGAACATTTTATCGATTCTAATTTGAATTTCCAGCATTGAAAAGTCTCTATTGTAGGGTAATTTTCCTTTTTTTTCCTTCCACTATTCTTCGAAATAAAAATAAATTTTTTTTTCCTTTCCGCGATAAGTGGTCTCAAATAATTACTTTGCGCGTTATTTTAACTACTCTTGACACACGAGAGTTTAAGTGACGCCGCATAGTTGGATAATGGACGATTTAAGCCTTTTTAAGATCCTAGAACCATAAGGGGTCTCGTCTCTTTTCTAATTATCGAGCAGAAAGTGAAAAAAAAATCTGTGAAAAAAGTTGAATTTATGATAATCACTAGGACTTTTTCTTTTCCCACAGCCTCAAGTCCCATTTCACACGTACAAAACAAGTCTGTTCGATTAGATTAGATGAAAATGGGGGAAGACCAATGGTCTAGGCATTCTGGAACTCCCCTGGTTCTAAAGGCCTTCTTCCTTAGACCTCTTTTTGGAAGGGTCAAGTCGATTATGGATCTATACCGATCTCAACTTTGTCTGTAGTTCCGGCCGCCGTAGCATTTTTTTGGAACACTTTACGTCACAATTTTCACCTTTTCACATAACCTTTCTGATTAGTTTAACAAGAACCTTCTGCGCATGCTCCAGGAGTATCAAACCAGTTTCAAACTGCGGTAGGAACAAAGCTAATAAGTTCAGAGTTTGAACAGCGATTTTTGAATTTCAAAAAATGGCTGAGGTATGTCTATTTGAAATTTTTAAAAATTCGAACCGTAGGTACGATTTTCACCAAATTTTCACCAAATACCCCCACATTTTTTACGATTTTTTGTGTCTAAATTTTTATTTATTCATATTTATTATTATTAATTTATTTAGTAGGGAGAAATTTGAAACTTCCGCTACTTGCGAGAGGGACATCCCTGGGCCATTATTCATACCTGGATAATTTGATCGACAAAATTTTTGAAAAAAAAATTCAAAATTTTTTTTTTTTCAAACTAAAGGAAAATTTTTCTAAATTCAAAAATACTTATACTTCCCCAAATAAATAAATTATACTTCCCCCTCCTCAACCTTAACCCTCTTTAAGCTTCCCCTCCTTTACATCCCCCTCCTTAGTTTTTCCCCCTCCTATATAAGGTAGTTTTTGTTGGAAGCTCTTCAAACTAGCACTTTTGTAAACTTTAGATTCGCTGTGAAATTCTTTTTCCAGAGATCTTTTGAAGAGAAGACTCAGAAATTTACATAAACTATATGCTTTCCCCTCGGGGAATACACGATTTTTCTATTTTTACTAATGAATCATCAACCTCCCACCTCGATATGTTCGTAAGCGACTGATGACGAAAAATCGTCGGGAAAACGGTCCACTTTGTGGGTGACTCGTGGGTTTTTGGCCTCGCGAAAAGGACTCTGGTAACCCTCAGGCCAAGGTACTTGCGGCATTTTAATTTTTAAAGGTTAAAGAGTTTTCCCTTCCACTGAAAAGAAAACGGATAAAAATACATTTTTGTCGTAGAAAAGGGACGAAAAAGGGAATCTTTTGCCTCAAGTACTGCGGAATGCCCAGACCCTACTTTTTATAAAAACAAGTAATTTTTGGGATGTTCTTCATTCTTTTAAAGAGGAAAGCGGAGCGAACAATACAAAGAAATAACGAAACCAAGTCATCTTCGTATTATGACGATTGCGAAACGTAATTTTCGTATCCTGGCGATCTGTCAAGAAGTACCGGAGCGTTAAACGAGCTCTTATTTAAGATATTCTTTCAACATCAAATCGAATCCGTTTTTCTGACTACAAACGTTTTATAAAAAATGCCCGAGGACGAAGACACACGCTATCTTCCCAGTGATGATGTCAATTCTATTTTCGAACTCCGTGATGGCATATTCGGAAAAATCACCCGTTTTTCAACTTCTATCGACGTCTATTGAATTTTAAAATGGCGGAATAGTAATGGACATGTACACGGATGTTTGCTAATTAGCGCATAATCGGAAATACTCGGCATCTTTTACATAGAATTGGATGGTGGAGAGGGGGAAAAAATGTGTTTTACCTTATCTGGGATGCTTTATACGTCGTTAAATTAATTTGATCATCGCCATTAAGCTAAAGTGACCTTCAATGATTTATTTACAGTCGTCACGATATTTTAGAATGTAATTACTTAATTTTATGGAGTGACTGAACTAATGAAAAATTATAACGACTTAAATTATAACAAAAGAAAAATTAATTAACGGAATGGGGAGAACAGCCCAAATTTTTGCGAATTTAACAAAAAAAGCTTCGAAATTTTTAATTACAAAAGAAGATTCTGTGAAAATTTGGTGGAAATCGGGTGAAAATTACTGCCGTGAAGTGTTCCAGAAAAATGAAAACGATGGACGGACGGCCGGCACCACAGACAACCTCATGATTGGTAAAGATCACAGTTTTCCTCAGTCTGGAAAACCTTCTCCAGAGATCTAATCATAGAGGGTATTACAATAATTAAGAGGAAGTAAATCATTGAAAAATTCTCTCGCCGTTGTTGTGTTTTCGAAAATAATTTTTTTAAGTCGATTTTTGAAGGTGAAGGTGTGTTCTGGGTGGTTTTAAACATTTAATAACCTTTATCATGGCCTTTAAAAATGCTTTCTAACGATATATTGATCAAGTATATCATTTTCAAAAGCAAATTACGAAATCGAAAAAAAAATAAGATTATCTGAGATTTTGCAAAATATAATAAATTTTAAGATCCGTCATTATTCCATCTTCCCTTGACATTTTTGGCTGTCAACGACCACATCTTAGCTTGGGATTGCAGTCAAATTTTTTAACTCCTCCTTTATACTTCCCCTTCCTTGTAATCCCCTTCCTTTATACTTCCCCACCCTAAACTTCTCCTCCCTAAACTTCTCCTCCGTGATACTTCCCCTCCTTAATACTTCCCCCGTCTTAAGACTTCCTCCTCCTATATTGTTCCTTCTCATTAAGGAAGTTTTCGTAGGAAGCTCTTCAAACTAGAACTGCAAAAATATTTTCGATAGTTGGGACGAAAAATGATTTAATTGCGCTACTTCAAGGATGTTCCCTTCAGTACATTTTCCAACAAAATTGTCAGCAAAGATGTTTATAGCTTAGTTCTAAAGTAACAGGTATAACAGCATCAGTTACAAGATCAGGTTCGGAACAATGACGTTAACATGTTTGGTGTTAAAAATTTATAAAGGACCTTGTCGCTTTGAACACTTTATAAGAACCACAATATTTTAAGTCTAGTTTTTTTTTGTCTAAAACTACGTTAAAAAGAGAAGTCACGTATGGTGGTAGTCTCGATAAATTACCAGAACTGAGAGAGCGGTCGTACTCGTTGTAACCGAGCCTCCATCCGATCTAGGATAAGGTGCATGCACGTATTTGCCCGGTCAATATGGTGGTACCCGCTAAACATTCCTCCGAGTTGTTTAACCCCTTAAGGACGTTTTTAAAAAAAGATCAAGGAGAATGTACGAAATGTCTATAAAATAATTTTTTTTTATATCATGCTTAAATATTCCCTTAATGAGTATTTCCACGAAATCACAAGTAGGTATAAAACTCAAAAACTACCGTAACACAGTTTTAAGAGTATTAAAATTTTAATATATTCCGCGTTTATTGTTTTTCCACGTTTATTATTTTAAAACGTCGTAAATTATGGGTTGACATGTCCATGAATTTAAACGTTTTAAGGCCATAATGTTCAGGAGAACTGTGATTTTATCATGGTGGGCTTTTAGAAAAAGGTTGGAAAAAAAATTTGATAATTGAGCGTTTTTAAGGATGATAAAATGTGTGTTTAAAAGAAGTCCTTGACAGCTTCCTACGCGTCGGATCAAATATTTGAGTATTATACGAAACCCGTTGTTCCATAAAAGGGTACGCGGGGCGGATAAATTGCGGCGCTTTTATCTTCGTCAACACCGTATGGTCGTTGAACTAGTGGCGTAGGGCCACTGCTTCAGAGGATAGGGAAGGTCCGCTGAATTAGGGCCCCAGAAAAAGAAGAAAAAAAACTTAAGAAAAACTGTCATTTGTCCGAGAATGCAGGAAGGAACAGCGGATTTCAGTCACTTTTTCAACCTCTCACCTTCTACTATTTTACGAAGTTCATTTTTTAGCTTCGTGGCCCTCAAAAGTACTAGTTTGAAGAGCTTTAAATGAAAACTTCCTCGAATAGAAGGAACAATATAGGAGGAGGAAGTATTACGGAGGGAGGAGGGGAAGTATTAAGAAGGGAGGGGGGGAGTATTCAGGAGGGTGGAGGGGGGAAGTATTCAGGAGGGTGGAGGGGGGTATTCAGGAGGGTGGAGGGGGAAGTATTCAGGAGGGTGGAGGAGGGAAGATTCAGGAGGGTGGAGGGAAGTATTAAGGAGGGTGGAGGGAAGTATTAAGGAGGGTGGAGGGGGGAAGTATTCAGGAGGGAGGGGGAGTATTAAGGAGAGGGGGAGTATAAAGGAGGGGAAGTATAACCAATTTGCCAAAAAAATTCCTTATTTTGAAAAATTTTCATTTTTTTTAATTTTTGGTACGTAAGTTTAAGGTAGATTTTTTTTTTCAAAAAATGTTCTTTTTTTAGTTTTTTTTTTTCATGAAAAGTTTTTTGACAAATTTTTCATAAGTAGGTATCAAGGTAGAAATAATGGACCTTTTGCCCAAGGGATGTCCCCTCGAAAGTGGTGTAAGTATCAAATTCCTCCCACTTAAAAAAAAAATTTTCTTATATGTAGGTACTTAAAATTTGTAAAAATATAAGGAGTATTTGGTGAATATTTGGTGAAAATCTGGACCAACGCGAATTTTTAATAATTTCAATCTCAGCATTTTATTGAAATTCCAAAATCGCTCTAGTACAATATTTTGTTAACTATTTAGGAAGATTGTGAAAATTTGGTGAAAATCGGATTAAAACTCTGGCCATAAAGTGTTGCGGAAAAAATGCTACGGCTGGACAGCCGGCCGGAACTACAGACAAAGTTGAGATCGGTAAAGATCCATATTGTACGGAGTCTGGAAGACCCCCAAAAACTTGGCATGGAGAGTAAAACAATAACTTCTTAGAAAGTTAAGAATCGAGATACTGGACATTTTAGATGTGTCACTTAAAGTCTACTGATTGGGATGCTCTGAGGATCACATAAAGAGTAAATTTAAATAACAAGAACTCAGCCTCTTTTGTTATCTTCTTCAAAATTGCAGCATCCTTCTCTCTGTATCTTTAATACTTGTGCAAGACTCTTCCTCAAAAAGGATCCTATTGTGGTACCCTCAATAGATGGTTTTAAATTATTTTGGAATCTAACCCTTTCAGGACCAGCACCAGGCGTTTTCATCGTCCTGGAGGCATTCCATGGCGATGGCCCCGCAGCAGTCTCCAACTAGGCCACCACCAGATGCTATTGTACGAGTACTTCAGGTAGTGCTATATTCCCGCAGTGTGCTATAATGTGACCATTGGTTGCTGAGCCAAACCCAACCCGAAGCACAAGTCCGCTACTAGAAACTAGCCAATGGAATGGAACATGTCTGTCCTTGTTATGCACGCTGAAGGAATTCTTTAAGTTAATTGTATCTTTGAATGTTTTAATGAAGGATTTGGAATTGTTTGGAGGGAATTCATTCTTACATTTTTCCAACGAGATGCCAGATTGTGGAGTGCGATAGAGAGAAAAATAAGACAAGTCGAGATAACTTTATAAAAGTTTTATTGCGTTAAGTAAAAGGTGAAGAGAATGCTGAAATATTTTCCAGTCTTAATTCTCCCTTCCCGGGTCGAACGTTTTACTCGCCCAACTAAAGGTTCTAATAGCCTCTCTCTCCAGCGAACGCAATAAAAAGTTGCATAAAATTCTAAACATTCCCTTCGGTTACTTTGGGTCCTTCACCTTGCACTTCACCACTTGACACAAGGGGAGATAAACGTCTCGTCTGACCTTTACCTTTCTTCTCTTCATCGTTCTTCTCTTTTTCCTCGATTTCGAGAGCGCTATCATCTTTCACGGGCTACAATTAAGCCCGAAGAAGCGGACTGAAGGAAAAAAAAGAACTCGTAAAATCCCTTCGAGAATGATTTGAAACACATTTCCAACTAGAATTACAACTGATTGATTTAAGCCCTGCAGGAATTACTCCTATGAAGCTACCGCTGATAGCTTTTGCTTTTTCAATCTTAAACCCTATGTTTTTCATTATCGAAACATTTTTTTTCCTTCTCCGAAGGATGAACGCAAAGGTCGAATTTTTGTCCTTAAAGATAATGTCTCATTCAAATGGAATTGAGGTGTAACTTTATCGACACTCCTACGACCTGAGGAGTGCCTTAAAATTTTAAATTATTTTTTAAAATTAAAAACCTCCAGGCAAAACTTTCGTGTTTTTAAACGCTTTAATATTTTGCAAAATGCGAGGTAGAACTGACATTTCAACCGGTCTTACGTAAAAAAAGAAATAAACGGGGAAATAGAAAAAACCGTATAATTTAATTAAAATAATTAAGCACGGCGTTGACGGAAATCGCCCGTTCTGAGTCAACAAAGAATTAGTTCAGCAAATTAGAGGCATTTCAAAGGATTTTAGAACATTTTTTTTTCCACTTTAAGAAATTCATTTTTATAATAAAAAATATATTTATCAATTTAGACTGTTTAACGATCGGTTGCGGGTTTCGATATGAGTTTCAGTTGTCTTTAATGGGTCGTAAAAATACTTTTTTTACCTTTTGTTGAGACGATAAACCCCCGGCCGTAAAGTAAAAGTCTAAGGGCTTTTAATTTGCGACGTAAAACAAGACAGTTGCGAAGGGCGAAAAGGCCAAGGAAAGGGAAATTGGTCAAAAATCAAGGTTTTTCGTTAATTGGAAATCAAATTTCAACCGTTTTTGTCACGCGTTTTTCAACGGGTGATTGACGTTTCCGGGCTAACTCATCAAGATTTTAGGCCTTCTTTTTCTCAGGAGTCTTCCGTGTTTTGATAGTTTTTTTCGCGGAGAAAAAATTTACGCCATAATTACGATCTTTTAATTTTATTTAGAGCCATTTTCTTCTGGAATTTCGTTTTTCTGTGTGCTTTTATCCTGTTAAGTTATTCTTTTCTAAGCGATGATTTTCAGATTATTTTAATCGTCTTCTTCGCTTCACCTTGATTTTAGCAGTTTTATTCCCTTTAATATAATCTAATTTCTACCTTGAGAGATGATACAAGACAACCGTTTAGCGACAATAAGGCTGTCAATACGATGGTCTAATGATTGCTTAACTGAAGACCAAACAAGGCTTAGCTGTCTATTTAACGGCTGTTCAGCTGACGATATGAGGACTTTTAAGATAAAGATCAAACTGTAGTTTAGCTGACAATAAGGCTGTCAATATGACTGTTTAGCTGACGATATAACCAAGGTTTAGCTGTCGATTGTGGCTCTACAGCTGACGATACGAGGATTTTTAAGGTAAAGATCTAACTGCGGTTTAGCTGCGACAATAAGGTCAATAAGACGGTCTAATCAGTGTTTGGCTGACGATCGAACCAAGGATTAGCTGTCGATTTAACAGCTCTTCAGCGGACGATTGAGGATTTTTAAGGTAAAGGTCTAACTGCGGTTCAGCGGCGACAATATGGCTATAAATAAATCGTGTAATGATTGTTTAGCTGATGATCTAACCAAGGTTTACCTGTCGATTTAACGGCTGTTCAGATATGAGGATTTTTAAGGTAAAGATCTAACAGCGGTTTTGCTGACAATAAGGCTGTTAATAACGGTTTAATGATTGTTTAGCTGACGATCTAACCATACTGTCCATTTAACGGCTGTTCAGCAGACATTATGAGGATTTTTAGGTATACATCGAACTGAGTTTAGCTGAAAATAAGGTTGTCGATAATATGGTCTAAGATTGTTTAGCAGACGATCTAACCAAGGTTTTAGCTGCCGATTTCGGCTGTTCAGCTGGCAATATGATGATGGTAACTGCGGTTTAGCACGCTGTGTTTAGCTGACAATAAGGCTCAATAAGACGGTTAATGATTGTTTAGCTGACGATCTAACAAGTTGCTGTCATTTAACGGCTGTTCAGATATGATTTTTAAGGTAAAGATAACAGCGGTAACAGCTGTTTTGCTGACAATAAGGCGGTTAATGATTGTTTAGCTGACGATCTAATCAAGGTTTAGCTGTCCATTTAACGGCTGTTCAGATATGAGGATTTTTAGATAAAGATCTAACAGTGGTTTTGCTGACAATAAGGCAGTCACAAGACGGTCTAAGATTGTTTAGTGACGATTTAACCAAGGTTTAGCTGGCGATTTAACGGCTGTTCAGCTGACGATATGAGCTTTTAAGGTAAAAATGAAACTGAGGTTTAGCTGACAATAAGGATGTCGATAAGACGGTCTAAATGATTGTTTAGCTGACGATCTAACCAAGGTATAGCTATCGATTTAACGGTTTTCAGCTGACAATATGGGGATATTTAAGGCATAGATCTTACTGCGGTTTAGCTACAATAAGCTGTCAATAGACGGTGTAATGATTGTTTAGCAGACGATCTAACCAAGGTTTAGCTGTCTATGTAACGGCTGTTCAGCTGACGATGTGAGGACTTTAAGGTAAAGATCTAACAGCGGTTTTACTTGACAATAAGGCTGTCAATAAGACGGTCTAGTTATGTTTAGCTGACTATGACCAAGGATTAGCTGTCTATTAACGTCTGTTCAGTTGCTGATGGTTATTGAGGTTAAGGCAAAAGGTAAAAGGTGGTGAGGTTTTAAGGTAAATCTAACTGCGGTTTAGCTGACAATGTAAGGTAAAGCTAATTTTTTAAAGGTAAAGATCTAACTGCGGTTTAGCTGACAATAAGGTTGTCGATAAGACGGTCGAATGATTGTATAGCTGACGATCTAACCAAGGTTTTGCTGTCGAGTTTAACGGCTGCCCAGCTGAAATATTAGGAGTTTTAAGGATAAGATCTAACTGCGGTTTTGCTGACAAAGGCTGTCAATAGACGGTCTAATGATTGTATAGCTGACGATCTAACAAGGTTTAGCTGTCCATTTAACGGCTGTTCGGCTGACGATATGAAGATTTTTAGGGAAAAGATCTAACTACGGTTTTGCTGTCAATAAAACGGTCTAATGATTGTTAGCTGACGGTCTAACCAAGGTTTTGCTGTCAATTTAACGACTGTTCAGATATGAGGATTTATAAGGTAAAGAACTAACAGCGTTTTGCTGACATAAGGCTGTCAAAGACGGTTTAATGATTGTTTAGCTGGCAAATAACCAAGGTTTAGCAGTCGATTTAACAGCGTTCAGCTGACAATAAGGGATTCAAGCATAGATCTTACGCGGTTTAGCTGACAATAAGACGCCTTAATGATTGTTTACCTGACGATCTAACTGCGGTTTAGCTGACGACTTAACGACTTGAAGTCGGCCTGTTTTTCCGGAATTTCTTTTTCCTATGAATTTTTAGTCTCACATTCCTCATTTTTCAGGCGCCTTCACCTTGATTTCACAGTTTTTTTTTATAATAATCACGTTCCCAAGTGTTAAAATCGTGACAATACTTTCAAAAAAAATAAAATTAAGAAGAAAAAAAATCGGAAAGAGAAAGTCATTTCTATCTCTACCTCTTAAAAAGGAGCAGCTTTAAAGGACTTGATGATTATCGAAAATTTTGACAGTTTCACGAATGAATGAATTCACAAGAACAAAAATATTTTGATCCGGTTATTTATCAAGTCAATCGGTTGAAAGTCATTTCAGTCTAAACTTTGCTGATCGATAGTCAAGATTTTGGTGATAAATAAAAGTATGGTGAGTATGATAAAATAGAATTTGCTGTCGTATGTCCTCAATTTGCAGTCGCCTTCCGAGAAAAAAATTTCACTTTCACTCCCACCGAAAAATCCCACTCGTTCACCTTTTTTGCAGAGTGACGGTTTTTTTATTTCAAATCCCTTTTTGTCTCCTAATGATATAATCACGGATTGATTTTTTTTATGGTTACAATCGCCCTTGAATTATTTAAGATGAGCGGTTTTGCAATTTGTAAATGGGAGCCGTGTGTTAAATGAGTCACTCACACCTACAGGGTCAAAAGCGTAGGAGTCCCAGGTCGTGAACTAAGCAAATATGGCTGATATAAAACAAATCAGGAAATTTTTTTATATAAATTTTCTGAGTGTTTTAAATATGTCAAGATGGCCCTTGATCTTTGAAGTACGTCCAGTGGGAGGTCTAATCAGTTTTTTTCTTCTTTATCCTTTCGGAAACACATGGCATGCGTGGTGAACTGAGGTTTCAAATCCTTCGAAGTGCCCACGGTGTCGATCCCACGCCAAGAGCGTTTCGTAACCGCAAAAAACTATTTCGGACTTCGAGATGACTTGGGATTCACAGAACAAAAAAAAGGGAGAAAAATGAAAATCGGAAAAACCAACAATTCCTGAGCGTGAAATGACACGTTTTCCGGTTTTCGGGAAAAGAAAGAAACTGAGAGAAAAAAAGATTTTCTCAAAGTGACCAAATCGATTCACACGGATCGCTTTTACAGCTGGGATCACAACTGCTTTGGTTAAATGATTCTTTGGATACACTCTCGCTTTTTTTTTATCTTCAAAAAATAGTCTTCTATATCTTTTTCATTCATTCAGACTTCCGTTAAAAAGACCTCATTGCGCAAACATGCGGAATTTATTCAAAAAGGATTCCCCCTGGAAAAAGTAAACAGGTTGAGAAACTGTCCTCGTCCCAGTTTTGATCACTCTTGACTATTCAAACTTTCATAATTTTAGTTATCGTGCATCATCCTAACCGTGGGACGCCCTCACTCCGTTATATGAAACTGGCTTACGTCCGGGCTTTTGTGGAGGTAACAGTAGGAAAATTCGAACCTACAAAAAGGAAAAAAGTAGTAGTAGCCCGACGGGAATTCCTTAAAGAGAGGAACAATAGAGTTTTGTTCCAAAGGTTCGTAACTCCTGGAGCAGAGAAGGAATGCACGAAATTTGAGGACAACTTTTTTTTTAACTTCCTTAAAGAAGTTATGTGATACCCTCGACGTCGGGTTTTTGGGTAAGGGATCAAATCGAATATCGATCTTTACCACTCAACTTGTTTGTGGAGCCGGCCGGCCGTCCGTAGCATTTTTCCGGAACACTTCACGGCCACAATTTTTTTTTTTTTTTCTCCAATTTTTTTTCCGAAAAATTTTCTAAGTTATTTTTCCATTATTTTTATTTTTTTAAGTTTTCAGTTTTTTTATCGAACTTTTTTTCAAAATTTTTTTTTTCGCAGTATCAAGGCAGAAATAATGGGCTTTCTGGCCCGAGGGTTCTCTCGCAAAGCAATAATTTTTATTGTATTTTATTGCATAATAAAAAAAAATGTTTTTTATTACACCAAAAATTTGTAAAAATACTGCACCCATTGCAATTGGTAGATTCTGAAGAAATAAGGAGTAAAAAAAAAAATCAAAAAATTAAAAAAAATCGGGGGAGTAAAAAAAATTGAACCAACGGAACGGTATAGCCGCAGCGCAGTTTTTAAAATTTCAAACGTGCGTTTTTCGAAATTCAAAAATTGCCCGATTTGATTTTTCAACCCGATTTTTTTAGTCAACTATTCAGGAAGGTTTAGTGAAAATCGGTTCAAACTAAAATGCTACGACCGGCCGGCGCACAGACGAAGTTGGGATCGGTAAAGATCAATATTCGAAATGACAATAACTTCTTAAGGATGTTGAAACATCCGACACCTCAAATCTGAGGTACTCCACATTATGTAGCAAGTTGGCGCAAAGTAATGAAGACCATTGGTCCTGACTACTCCGAGGTCTCTCTTTCTATATTGAACCACCCCAATCTTCGTTTTAAGTACTCCTTCAGCTCAAAAAAAATCCTTTCATAACGAAATTGATCTCAACAGTCATTTTTCTATTTCTTCAAGATATTCAAACATGACACCGTATAACAAATATGAATATGGATGCGCGCTCGAAAATTCATGAGAGGGACAACAATGTTTAGGCAAAGTCACGTCACATTTGAAAAGAACAAAAAAAAATTCTTTTAGGTCAGTATATAGGTAACGCATTTTGAAGTTTTTTCAAAAGGAGGATTTGTTACGAAACTAACCTAGGTCAAGATACAAAGACCAATGGTCTATATTGATCATTTTGACAGTGGCGCCAGGTGGACCATCAAATTTTGGACTTCCTTTTCTTGAATTTGATTTTTTGAAATTTGAAAAAAAGGTTTCTTTATTGAGAAAGTGGACAGTTTCTGAAGGCAAAGGGTAAAAAAAGTTATGAGAAATTGGAATTTTTTCAAAATTAGAAAACAATTCACAGAGGTTGGTTTAATAGCCAAAATAACAAGTAAAACAATAAAAATGTAATAAAGTCGACGTTAAAGGCCTTATCTAAAGCGTTTCCCTGATTAGGAAAAAGTTTCACTTTTAGAAAAAGAAAATTATTTTTAAACAATTATGGTTGACCGGTCTCTTCGGTCTGAAAATGGAGGTTTATTTGGACTTTACCTTTTTTTTCCACTTTTTTTCATCAACGAGGTTTAAAAGCTCACCTGGACCATAATTTTGTTCAATTTGATGTCCCAGAAGTTCGGTCAGACTTTTTAACTTCCTTAAAGAAGTTATTGTACCTCCGACGTCGGGTTTTTGGGGAAGGGTCTTCCAGACCCGGAGGGTCAAATCTCCCGATCTCAACTTTGTCTGTGGTGCCGGCCGGCCGTAGCTTTTTTTCCGGAACACTTTACGGCCACAGATTTCAACCGACTTTTCACCAAATTTTCTTTAGTGGTGAAGAATACTAACGAGGGCGAAATTTCGAAAAAATGGCGGTTTGAAATTTTAAAAAATTTGCTGCGGCCGAACCACTTCCGATTTTCACCAAATTTTCACCAATTACTAATTATATTTTTGCAATTTTTGGTGTAAAAAATTTTTTTACATTAATTAACATTTTAGTAGGGAGAAATTTCACACTTCCACGCGTTACGAGAGGGACCTCCCTTGGGCAAAATCCCATTATTTCTACCTTGTTACTTGAAAAAATTTTCGAAAAAAAAAACTTTTTTGAAAGAAAAAAAACTGCAAATTTACCCTCTTTTATATTTCCCCCTTCGTTATATTTTCCCTCCCTTATACTTCCCCTCCTTTATACTTCCCCTCTTCAATACTTCCCCTCCTATATTTTTTACTTATTTTTAAGGAAGTTTTCGTTGGAAGCTCTTCAAACATTTTTTTTTGTGATTTTTTTGAAGTTTGAAATTGAGTTTGTTTTTTAAAAGGAGGAGGTTGAAATAACTATTGTTACTTAAAATAGCCAAAGGCGTTTAGACCGCCCTCTCGTCCCATGTTTGCCAATTAAAGTGATGTGCGCTCTTTTAATGAGTATGTATTTTCTATTGAACGATGGTCAATTTGCATTGTGTGAAATTTCCATTAGTCCCAGGTCCTTCACCCGTCCTTTCCTCGCCCACGCCTTCGATCTGTCAAAGCCCCCTCAGTCCGAACCCACTCGAAGAGTCCAAAATTTTCCACGTCCATCGGAAAACTAAAAAAGTCGAACAAAAATGGTACAGTTTTAATGATGACGGAGATTAGCGCCGTTGTCCTCCGTCGCAAATGTCCACCCACATCAAATTTTTTTTTCTTTCTTTTCCGTTAGTCTGGAGGATTAACGGAAAATTATCCACGGGCCGGAAAATGGATTCTGTCTTCGGCGCTTTTGACGCAAAAAAAAAACAAGAGAAAAAAAAATCTTCTTGACATCCTCACAAAATTGGACAACGGTTGATGAAAACCATGAAGTCCCTAAAAGAAAAACTGTCAAAAAAACACTTAAAAAAAGATCTTTCAAGGCTGCCGGAGCCGTTTTTCCCCTCTTCTTTAATTGGTTCGGTGAAATGGCGAGTCATTAAATATTTTATGACTACAAATTAGTTCTGGCAGCCGACTCAGCCTCCGAGTTGTAAAAAAACGTCCGCGTAACTCTTTTGAAAAGGAGGGAACAAAAAAAAAAAAAGTTAAATTAAAGGTCCTTTTACTAACATAATGATTTCAAAGGTAGATTTATTATTAATTAAAATTATTTTATTATCAATTTCCAAGCACATATTTCATCTGAAGCCAATTGTTTAAAGAAGTCCTCCGGCGGAACTTCCTCAAAAAATTGTCTTGCTTTTCGCTCTTCATTTTCATGGGGTCTTTGTGACCCAATTCAAATATCTACGGGGTCTGGAAGACCCCTCCCCAAAAACCCGACGTGGAGGGTATCACAAAATATTATCACCTTAAATAGGATGTAAATATATTAAAAATATAAAAAACCATAGAAGTCTGGGGCTTTTTTCCCCGCGATCTTTGTTTTTGATGACAGGTTTTTAGCTTTGTTCCAACCGCAGTTTGAAACTCCTGGAGCATGCGCAGAAGGATTTTGACGGCATATTTGACGTCGTTCAAATCGTCGTCAAATATGAAGTCATCTGACGTCAACTTTGAGCTGAAAATCCTTCTGCGCATGCTCCAGGAGTTTAAAACCAGTATCAAACTGCGGTTGGAACAAAGTTATTATATGATTTTTTTTTTTCAAAAAAAAAAAAAACGTTTAAAAAAAGCGAATTTTGCACCAGATTCCCCGTGACACCCATTCCACCAAATTTAGAAATTTTTCGAAAAAAAACTTTTAAAATTTTTGAAAAAAAAAACTAAAAATTTTTGAAAAAAACCGGAAAATTTTTGAAAAAAAAACTCGGACAATTTTCAAAATAAACTTAGAAATTTTTGGAAAAAACAAACTTGGAAAATTCTCCTTATACTTTCCCTTCCTTATACATCCCCTTCCGTTATACTTTCGTTCCCTTATACTTCCCCTCCGTTATACTACCCCTTACTTAACTTCCCCTCCCATATACTTCCCCCTCCGTTATACTTCCCCTCCATATACTTCCCACTCCGTTATACTTCCCCTCCCATATACTTCCCCTCCGTTTACTTCCCCCTCCTATAGATACTTCTCTTTAAGGAAGTTTTCGTTGGAAGCTCTTCAAACCAGTATTTTCTTCGCACAGAACTATCAAAATGGCGAAACCAATTTCTTTTTGGAAGAAGTTTTTTTGTGGAATGTTGCAGAAAATTTAGAGATTATAGTCCCTGAAATACCTTCAAAAACCAAGTTTTTCTTGAATTTGTCATGAAAAACGGCTGGTGAATGACCTCATTTTCGTCGTTCTTTTAAGCTTGGAGAAAATTTTTCACATCTGTCGCTTTTTTAAAAATTTTTCCAGGAGGAATTTTTTCCTCTCTTTCCACTAGCACAGCCACTGCCTCCTTTTAGGCAAAGAATTTTACTTTTTTAAAAAAGTAAAAAGAGCCATAAAAACATTTAAGAACGAATGAATCGACGAAATAGTGAAGATCTCTCCCGTTGCTCAACGTTTTCTCCCGATATGGTTATCGTTTCAATGGGGCGAATAACAATCGAGCCTTCTGCCTACACCGTTATACAACCCCGGAGTTCACTTTCTGAATTTCAATTTCTTCACATTTAAAAACTCGTCTATCCGACTTAAAAATTAATTCGCCGCAGTTAATGATGAAGATCTTAATCCCCGACGGTAAGCACTGACAGACTTCATTATTCTTTTCTCCTCGGCCTCAATGGAACTCTTCAACCCCATAAAAGCGTTTCAATGAATCAAAATGCGCACTCGGAATGAATGAGGTAATTATGACTTTCTAATGGCTAAATTAACACTTTACCGTAAACTGTCGTTAAAAAAAGATATAAAAATTTATAAATAGCAAGTCGTTTATAGAGGAGTTACTGAAGAATTGAAAGATGAACATGAAAAGTGGTTGTTTTCTTCTGCACGGAGGATTTAAGAGTTTGGTTTTTTTACAGCCGTAAGAGCCATTCTACAAGGCGGGAAAGGTCATCCAGTTCATCACCCAGGGAATCCCTTTCAAAGTGACCATCCTAATGCAACACGCATCCCACGACAGAGCAAATTACACAAGAATCTAATTACTATGAGGAAAATTTTTTCGTGGTTTTTTTTTTTGGTGTGGGTTTGGGACTGTTGGAAAAACCAAGGACGGTTAGTTGTGAAAAAAATAAAACCGAAATGTTGAACAGTTAAGAGTGTAGGAGTGTTGTGTAAGTCGCGCCCACCGTCGGGCTCCCACACCGGCGCCACTCCCTGCCCGCGGGATCCGGGTTTTAAGAGCCAAGGTTTCCCGCTAAAAAGACCTTTGTGCAAGGGTAGTTTTTAACGGAGGGTCTAAGTTCTTAAGTTTGCCTTCCGTCATTTACACGAAAACGAAAATTCTTCGAATCAATTTGGAGAAACGGTTTTCGGATGCGTATTGGCATCGTGATTTGACTAAAGCATTCGGATACCGTTCGGCGGGGGGCTTCGAGATCGTGATAAAATCTACGTTTTGTAATCGACGAGGCGCGTACTCATAGATCACTCCACGAACCTATCATTTATGAATTTTCTCGCACCACAAGAATATCGAGCTTCAAACAGTGAAGAAGAAAAAAAAGAACAGTTAGATTTTTTTTCTGCTTCTGCAATTTTAGCTTCCTCAAAGAAGATCTTGACACCATCGATGGTCTCTGAAAAAGGTTCTTCCAGACCCATGGAGGGATCTTTTGTGACCTTTTCAATAAAGTTGTCATTAGTGCCGGCTGTCCGTCTCATTCATACAAAGCAAAAGTCGCACACCTGCTTTACATTACACCTGAGACAAGCAGTTCTGGTACTTACTTTCTTCATGGGCCCACCTGTAAAACACCTTGTAATTAAAAAATTGCAAAGTCTCAGCCCACCAACTGCCTACAATAAAGTGAAAATCACATTACGCCATTAAAAAAAGAAAACACAATATTTTAATTGGCATTCAATGATTGAATAAGTAATTAAATTTTATCCATTATTCCTGATTAATCGACCAGAAAAACCATTACACAAGAAATAAAACTATTTATAGTATTTGAGCAATAAAAAAACTTTTTTTTATCAATTTCAAAAGAAAGTAAGGAGAAAAGTACTATTCTGGAGCTTACCCCTACGGAACTTCCTCAAAGTACTTTTATTTCTTCAGATATCAAGTTTTTGGACGGTTGTAAAAATTAAATTTTCGAAAAACGCAAGAGAGTTCCAAGAAGTAATAAATCTAATAAAATAAATGTAAAAAATCGTTAGTGGCTATTGCATCACTGGATGATGCGCCCAGAAAAAGGCACGTAACGAAGTATTAGCCCGACTTGAAAATCACGAAGAAGTTGAGGAGCGTGACCTTCCTTACTCGAGTTTCACAATGGGTTTTACATTAACAAATGGCTGAAATTAAAAGTCATATCGTGGGTCAAACGGAGTTCAATCTTAACCTTTTTCTGAGCTCCACAAGGTTATCTCGAAAGGAAATCGCAAGTAATTTAAAAGCTACTATGCATGAAAAGTCCATTAAAAGGTTCCTAACAAAAAAAACCATATCCGTCTGTCACAGCCTATTCAGTCTTTTGTCAAAAAAACAGTTTAACCCTTTAAATTGTTTATTTTTCTCCTGAGTGAGCTGTTATGTGGCGACAACCGTCTTTTATGTACAATCTCAGTTTTCTAAAAATCACAATAAAACTGACATTTCGACAGAATTTCGTAAAAAACGACTTTTTTAACCCAAAATTATTGGTCCTTTTGGTTACATGAAATTTCTACAAAAGTACTGGTTTGAAGAGCTTCCAACGAAAACTTCCTTAAAGAGAAGTAACAATACAGGAGGGGAAGTATAACGGAGGGGACTAAAAGGGGGGAAGTATATGGGAGGGGAGTATAAAGTAAGTAAGGGAGGGAGGAAGGGAAGTATAAGGAAGGTATAAGGGAGGAAAAAAAAAAAAAAAATTGAAATTTTTTTCTCTTGTTTCTGATTTTAATACTGATTTAAGTCTGGGAAAAAATAGTGCTTTTAATTACATAGATTATGTTAAATAATGAGGTTGAAAATTGCGAAAATTACGGTTTGAATTAAATTTTTTTTCCCTTCAGTTTCTTCTTTTTAGTTTGCTATCTGAAATAATAGAGTATCCATCTAAGGGTTAGATTATCTGTTCAAGTTTAGTTACTTTGGGATATGCACTTCTTAACTAATGGTTAGAGGTACGTTTTGAAGAAATTCCATGAATCTATGATTTCAAGGTAGAGTACGTTTTAGTTCAAAAACCTACGGGTAACAAGAATTTATCTCCCGCATTAATTTCAAGATCATGAACACGAAGTGGAAAAGGTGTTGAGTTTAAAATTACTTCTGATGATTATCTGCGGATTTTTATTTCCTGGACGAACCATCTTATTTAAGAAACTGTTTAAAAGCAGCGTAGCCCAGTTATAGCGTGTTGAATTCAAATTGGTACAAGACGGGAACTTCCTCAAAATAGCGCAATTTAAAAATGTTAACTTCCTTAAAGAAGTTATTGTGATACCCCCACGTCGGGTTTTTGGGGAGGGTCTTCCAGACCCCGTAGGATAAATTCGAATATATATACACGATCTCAACTTTGTCTGTGGTGCCGGCCGGCCGTAGCATTTTTTCCGGAACACTTTACGGCCACAGTTTTCATCCGATTTTCACAAATTTCTTTAGCCGGTGAAGAACTGAAGAGGGCTATTTTTGAATTTCGAAAAAATGGAGGAGATATGTCTGAAATTTTAAAAAAATGCCGAACCGTTTCCGATTTTCACCAAATTTTCACCAATTACTCCTTATATTTTTTAAAGAATTTTTGGTGTAAAAAAATTGCCACTTTTTATTATTTTTTTTAGTAGGGAGAAATTTCATACTTCTACCCATTACGAGAGGCACATCCGTAGGCCAAAGCCTACCTACCTTTTCGAAAAAATTGTTCGAAAAAAAAAAGCAAATTGAAAAAAAAATTTTTGAAAAAAAAAAACTTGGAAAATTGTTCGAACAAAAAAAAAAACTTCCCCCTTTATACTTCCCCTCCCATACTTCCCCTACTTCCCCTCCGTTACTTCCCCTCCCTATCCCCCCCGTTACTCCCCTCTTATTTCCCCTCCTTATATTATTATGAGGAAGTTTTCGTTGGAAGCTTTTCAAACCAGTACTTTTTCCTTCCTACTATCGAAAACGTTTTTTCAAAAAATGCTATATCAGCTGATAAGCACACTGATAACAGGATAAAACTCCATAGAACAAGACAAAGGTTACGTCCCACAATATAAAATTTAGAAAAAAGAAAAGTTAAAAGCTTTGAACTGTATTTCTGGGGTTAAGAAACGGAGGAAGTTTACTCGTAATATGACACGAGATTCGAATCTCGAGTCGAAATTAGTCACACAATGTGAAATTCACAAATGGCTTATGAGGTCAACATTCTTTGTGTAGGACTTACAAGGAAAACTAAGCGCAAAATTTAATTTAAAAAAAAACCTCAAGAGTTGATTAGAAAGTCCTAATTATTCCGGTCTTCGTGTAAATTTTATTTTGATCAAGAGAAAGTAGAAGTACCCACCCTAGTTTTTTTCGTGACTTTTTTTTCCTGCATCCCTAATTGAATAGTTTCGTAAAAGGAAAATTGCTAACAATGCCAAAGATATTTTCGATTTATAGCGCATAAAACGGTAACAGATTTAAATAAATTGAGGTTTTCTCCTTGAGAAATTCGATTCGTATGGATGTTATTGAGTTTGTAATTTAGAATTTTCCAAATCACAGTCTTTAGAAAAATGGTTCCTTTTTTTTGAAGACTCATCGCCGAAAAAACGCGATTTTTTTGAAACGCAAGGACCATCCTGTCACGTTCCTCCTTGAACTTTGTCTTTAAGACGATTCTTATTAATTTTGAATGCAATTAAAGATAGCGTCACCAGTGATTAATGGTTCTTTAAATGACCATATGCCGTCCTTGTTTTTTTTTTCTGCTAGGATCGGAGGAGATAATCGAGATGCAGTCCGGTGAGATAGCCGAAAGGGATTTCGCCGATAAACAAACAATAAATAAGCGTGACTCTTTTCAACAATGGTCGCATTGTCCGGCCCTTCAGGGAGCGTAATGTGAAACAGAGGAGTTAACAATGGGGGTGGATCATCTTCGGCGAAGGGAAATTGCCTGAGCGAGGGGCCGGGTGTAATTTCGTTTTGTCGTCGGATTATTCAAAAGCCTCCCTATTGACACTCGAAACACAATGGATAATAAGACGCTATTTCGTAAGCGGTAACCACGCTCTGATGAATTATTTTGACCATCCAACTATAAGAACCTCCCAGAGCATCCCATCTCTGATAGTAATCGGCCAAAAGACTGCAAAGACCGCAAACCGTGTTTCTTAATTGAAAATGGGCGAAAAGGCACCAAATCTCGGTAAAAAAAGATGTTAAAACCCCAACACCAGATGAAACTGCAGTTTGTAAATCAGAAAATAAATAAATTTTGACGTTCTTCCCTACCTTCACTCCGTATTAACAGTACTCTGGAGCTGGACCCGACGGAAACTTCCTTAGAGAAAGAACAATATAGGAAGGGGAAGTATAAGGAGAGGAAGTTGAAGGAGGGGGAAGTATAATGGGAAGGAAGGTCAAGAGAGAGGAAAGTATAAGAGAGGAGAAGTATAAGGGAGGGAAGTATAAGGGAGGAGAGTATATAAGGGGAAGTATAAAGGGGGTATAGGAATGGAAGTATAATGGAAAAGTATGAATTAGGGGGAATAGAGGAAAGTTTAAGGAGGGGGAGTATATTGGAGGGA
>JACGAQ010001586.1:0-56355 GCA_014119065.1 Orius insidiosus
AAAGTTCTTCTCGCCCTCGCTTTGTTCGCGTGCGTCTACGCCCAGATCGACGAAGACGCCCTGGAGAAGGAGCTTCAAAATGCGGAATTTGAGACTCTCGATGAGGATTCCAGCGAAGGTAAAATTAAAATGAATTTTTTTTTAAATTTTGGATTTTATCAAGTTTTTAAATAAAAGAAGAACGTGGAAATTTCGTTACCGCCGAAGAAGATTCATCAGAAGGTACGGCTTGCTTCTTTTTCTTTTTATGTCCGTCACTGCCTTCTTAATCTTAAAATAGGTTATAACCTCCCAAATTAGGTTATACTTTCTTAAACTTTGAAGATTTAAAGAAAAATTAATTTTTAAAATTGTGAATAGAGTGACCGGAAGGAAAGACCCGAAAAACACAGATGCAGCTGTATGGGACCTAACACTTGCGGGTGCTGTTTGAAACCGAGGATTTAACTCATAAATTCCGAGGATGCGCTAACGTCACTTTGTACGCCGGTGAAAGCAACCAAGTTGAAGTTATGGGTCTTACTATGTCCTTCGAAGGTGCCCAAGTCGCTCAATACACGTTTCAGGTAAGCAAAAAAATCTCCACAGCCTTCTAAATCAGTCATTTTTAGTCACGAAATCTGACCGTATTTGCGACCGTTTCCCCGGAAAACTGAACTTCTTGAAAATGTGCCTTCATAACAACAACACTTATACTGAAGAAGAAGGGCTGAAGAGTTGCTCGAGCATCGACATGATCGTCAAAGACACAACCGCCGCCATTCTCAGGCTCAGCTGCCTCAAATACAAAGATGGCTCTCTCTCCTTCGAAAACGCCGAAAGTGTCGACCGTGACGCTATGATTAACCTCAAAGTCAAAAACCCCATTTCTCTCATCAAAGCATACATGTCCAACAAAGAGCAAAACTAAATAAAACTTTATTGAGTAGTCAGTAATATTTTAACATCACAGTTTGTTGTCTAACAGTATTTAGATACAGAAGGCTGTGGAACCTTAAATGTTCCACCGATATAGAAGGCAGTGGGATTACACCCATTTCTCTTATTAAAACTTACATGTGCAACAAAGGGAAAAGCTAAATAAGACTTATTAGGTAGTTACTTATATTTTAACTAGAGTTTTAACTGTGCTATAGATACAGAAGGCCGTGGAACCTAAAATGTTCCACCGATATAGGAGGCAGTGGATTACAACTGCCCAAAGAATATTGAGTTTTTAACTTCACAGCTTGTTGTTCTAACAGTTTTAGATACAGAAGGCTGTGGAACCTAAAATGTTCCTCCGATATAGAAGGCAGTGGGTTATAACAACCCGAAGATTATTGAGTTAACACTATTTTCTCTTGAACCATTTTGTTCTGGCCGCTTCTGGTAACCTCAAACTCAAAAACTCCATTTCTCTTATCAATGCCAACATTTCCAACAAAGAGCAAATCTAAATAAAACTTTATTGAGTAGTTACTAATATTTTAACTTCACAGTTTGTTGTTCTAATAGTTTCATAGATACAGAAGGCTGTGGAACCTAAAATGTTCCAACGATATAGGAGGCAGTGGACACAACGGCTCCAAGATTATGAGTTAACACTGATTTTCTCTTGAACCATTTTTTTCTGGCCGCTTCTGGCCAACATGTCCAACAATGAGCAAAGCTAAATAAAACTTCATTAAGTAGTCACTAATATTTTAACTTCACAGTTTGTTGTTCTAACAGTTTTGTAGATACAGAAGGCAGTCGAACTTAAAATGTTCCACCGATATAGAAGGCAGTGGATTACACCCATTTCTCTTATTGAAACTTACATGTGCAACAAAGGGAAAAGTTAAATAAGACTTTATTAGGTAGTTACTAATATTTTAACTAGAGTTTTAACAGTTTCATTGATTCAGTAGGCTGTAAAACCTAAAATGTTCCACCGATATAGGAGGCGGTGGATTACAACGGCCATTAAAGATTATTGAGTTAATACTAATTCTCTCTTGAACCATTTTGTTCTGGCAGCTTGTGGTAACCCTCGCTATTTTTTTTGTTAAAAAAAAATTGATTTTGTCGATATTAAAAATTAACATCCTCTGCTTTTCGCTGTGAATAAAGGCTTCGAAGGGGTGTGGGGTGAAGGAGGGGGGTCGAAGAGGCGGTTTGGCCTTTTTACCAGCCTCCCACTCTACAGGGTGGCTTTCGAAAAGGGGGTGGGGGGTGGGGATCACGTGACCTGACGTCACACCCAGCATCCCTCCAGGCCCCAGTCGTATCAGTGGAATGTTCGAAGGTGGTTCCAAAGGGGGCTTCCCCCCATTAACAGCCCTTATTTTCGCGGCCTCATTTTTCACCGCTTCATCATCCACAACTTCGGATAAGATACCTCTCGGTAAGTCTCACTTTTCATCATCCTTAAAAAAATTAAACAGCAACCCACACAAAAACCACTTTCCCCATAAAAACAATAAAAAACATAAAATAAGAAGACAAAAAAAAAATACCTCTCCTCCCTGAAAGTCTATTTTAAGGGCAAATGATCGACAGGTCAAGAGACACAATGGAGTCTAAGCATTGTTTACCGACGGAGATAACGGTCATTTTAACCGACCTACTCTCCATTTTCTCTAAAAAACAAATAAAATGCTGTCAATGATATTTTTTCGTCAGAAAACAAAAATCAACAAGGATTCAACAAGTAGAAAACGTCAGCCGAAATCTGACCTTTTAGGATCTGGGAAGGTTCCCCCGCAACCGAAAAATCATGAAAAGATATTTTTTAAGGCCAAAACTATAGAACCTCTATTTTTTCCTTTTCAAAATCAGACAACAGGTTCTGGTACTACACCATTTACGAAATAACGTCATAGAAGGATTTTTTATGAGAAAAGGGCTCCTTTAAACTCTTCTTTTCCCTAATAAAAACGATACCTTGAGCATTCTTTTCTGTTCCTTAACTTCTAGGTTTTAAGAAAAAATCAAGGAATGTGTTAAAATCAGCCAATCAGAGCCCTCCGTTCAAGGATTACTTAAGGTTCTTCAAAAGCTACCTTGCAAAACTGGAGGGAAATTGAAGGACTCCTTTTAATTAGGCCAAAACTATAGAACCTCTAATTTTTTTCCTTTTCAAAATCAGACAACAGGTTCTGGTACTACACCATTTAGGAAATAACGTCATAGAAGGATTTTCAAGGAAACCTTGAGAAAAGGGCTCCTTTAAACTCTTCCTTTCCCTAATAAAAACGATACCTTGAACATTCTTTTCTGTTCCTTAACTTCTAGGATTTAAGAAATCAAGGATTGTGTTAAAATCAGCTAATGAGAGCCCTCCGTTCAAGGAGAATACTTAAGGTTCCTCAAAAGCTACCTTGAAAAACTAGTGGGAAGTCGTAAGGACTCCTTTAATTTAGCCATAGCCCTCCTTAAAGGAAAATTAAAAAATATGGGCCTAAGAAAAATTTGAAAGAAGTTTATTGTTTACAACTGAACCAGCCGATTTAGATCAGCTGCATGCAATAGTTTTGATTTGGCTATTTTGAATTAGGTAAATTGTTAGGTAGATTTCTTTCAGAATCTACCTATTTTTGACCATTTTAGGTAAGTCATTTTGAAATTTGAATTTTATAGGAAAAAATAATTTTTAATATTCCCGATGAAAGGAAATCTAGTTCTTATATTCCATTAAAATTTTTTGAAATTATTTTCGAGTTTTTTGGTACCAATTTTTTTTAACCTTAAAAAAAGCAAATTTTAAAAGCTTTTTTAAAAAAACGCCCTTTATGTTCCCCCCTTTTCGCATTACTCTTATTAATAATTTTGCGTTAATTAGAATTTATCTGTCTAATCTCTCCCTTTCTCATTCCGTCAGATGATTCTCCTCCCCCACTCCTCCCAAAAGGGTTTTTTTAGTTTATCCAGCTGATTAACTTTTTTTAATAAACAGTCTTCATTTACATAATTTCAATTTGACTTTTTTTTCGGTCATTTTTTTTATCTTCGTCTGGGATGTATAATGTTATCAAGTTGATGTTGTTTCCGTAATCTAGATGTCTTAACCTAATTTCGTTATCTTCTTATTCGCCCCTTTTTTTCTCCCCTTAATTTTTTTATTCTTCATTCTAGAAATAATTTCTTTTTTTAAATGGAAATAAAAGTAGGACTGCGCTTTTGCAAGGTTTTTTTTTTGAACGGCGTAAATAAATACTAAGCCAGCAAAACAGCTCGGTTTAGCGGAAGCCAGATTTTCGTGCGTTTTTCCCCCTTTTTAATGTGTGTTTTCATCGGTTTTTTGGGGCCTAAGCCTCCGTATTACCCGATTTTTGGCCTTTTTTGTTCAAAATTGACTTTTTAATGGACTTTCCTTCCTTTACTAGATCCTAAGATAGTAGAAACCCATTTTTTAATTAAACTTAGTGAGTATTTCTACGGTTTTTAATCAAAAAACTATTTTTTGCTATAAAAATCCTATTTTTCAGCGTTTATATCGGTTTTTAACTTAGAAACCCTCTTTTGAGGAAGAAATTATTGAAAAAAAAAATAATTTTTTTCCCTTAGGAGTCTTTTGGATGAAGAGATATCCTTTTCAGACGGTCCAGCATTTTTTCTTCTTTCCTTATTTTGTTTGCTTCTCTCCCTTTTATTCTGTCCTTCCCGGTAATCATTAAAATGCGATTTTTTCTCTCAAGTACGGCTAAATAAATGCTAAACCCGCAATACTGTACTGTTTTGCAGAAATGTAGCCCTTTACGCCGTTAAAAGTTTGATCAAACATAACTTTCAATATAAAACTAATAATTTTGATTTAAATAATAAATTAAACTTTTGAGGGGCAGATATCCATCATTATTGATGAAGGAGGGGGAAGTATAAAGGGGGAAGTATAACGGAGGGGAAGTTTTTTTTTTGAAAATTTTCCGCTTCTCTCCCTTTTATTCTGTCATTCCCGGTAATCATTAAAATTTGAATTTTCCTCTTAAGTACGGCGTTAATAAATGGTAAACCCGCAATACTATACTGTTTTGCGGAAGTGTAGCTCTTATCGCGGTTAAATGTTTTTTAAACATAACTTACATTAAATAATTAATCATTTTACTTGATATAAATAATAAATTAAACTATTGAGGGGCCGATATCCATCATTATGGATGAAGGAGGGGGAAGTATAACGGAGGGGAAGTATAACGGAGGGGAAGTATAACGGAGGCAAGTACGGCGTTAAGAAATGCTAAGCCCGTAATACTGTACTGTTTTGCGGAAGTGTTGCTCTTTACGCCGTTAAAATTTTTTCAAACATAACTTTCATTAAAAAATTAATAATTTTACTTGATTTAAATAATAAATTAAAATTTTTGAGGGGCAGATCTAGATCATTATTGTTAATTAAAAAAAAATTGAAATTTTCTAAAATGCGTTTTGATGAAAATTGCGGTCTGGAAGTTCTTCTGTGGCAACGGACGGCCGGCACCAAGGACAACATTTTATAGTCGTCATTTTGTATTAATCTTTGAAGTGACAAGAAAAAAAAAAATAATGAGTAACTGTCACACCAAAGTTTTGTTTGATGCGCTTCGGCTTTACTATTGGTCCGATCTTCCCTAAATAAATACTTCGTATATTAAATACATAAAAAAATTAAGCAAATTTAGAGAGAAAGGGCTTTTCACGCCCATTCTTTTTATTCTAATATGCTATCTCGAAGTTCTTAGAAAATCCCCTTTTTCCACCCACCTTTTTTTGGTGTATTTGTCGGATTTCGTACTAAAGCCGTTCGTACTAAAATTGGATCGTTTTGCCACGTAAGGTTATCGTGATAGGGCCACGTCCTTGGTTTATATCCTGTTTATCTTAGAAACTTGCAGTTCGTGGGAAACAAAGACGTGCTTCTCACTTAGACAAAAAGATCTTCTTATTTTCTTGAGGGGAGGGGGTTAACTGTAATGTGTTAAAAATAAGATAAACAAGTAATAATTGTAAGATGAGAAAAGAGGTTGTTTGTAAAAGGGGATGTATGTTTACAGCGGAAGCGACCTGGTTTTTTTTCCTTTGCCTCCCTCCCTCCGCCCACCCGGCATTTCCCGCCGCCGTCCTCCTGACAACCCGCGACTAAATCGTTGTCTTTTTCTACGTTTGACCCGGTTCCGAAACAGAAAATAACACGTGAATACTACGGGCGGGGCTCTGCCGAACTTTCACAAAATATCTAATTCTTTTGTTGGAAAAAATCAGAACTCCTAAGCGGACTCATGACATCATTCATCCTATTTTTTATGACGTAAACTGGAAGGTTAAAATTTAAAATTGCGGTTAAAAAAACCTGCATGTAAATGACATGAAATGTACCATTTTATGTTTTCTAGTCAAAAGTCATATCAAACTTGGATTTAAAACAGATTGAACATTTCCATAACAATTTTAAAGTTAATTAAGTCATATCATGAACGTGAAATTAAACTTGGGGGTTTTTCATTTGAAGGGAGAAATGAAAAAATCGGGAAGACAAATAAAAAAGTCGAGTTCTGACAATTTAATCACTTGATGTGTTAGCAATAAATAAATAATTAATTAGTAGACGAGTGTTTACATGGAGTAAACATGAAGTGAAGAGCCCCAATCGGATTTGTTCGCTTGAATATTTGAACTGGGCATCTCCCTTTCTACCCCCCAGCAACCCTTTTTAGCCCTCCACGGCCATCAGCATTGTATTAATTCACCGCTACATTTCTACCTTAATGGCGAAGGTAGGTTTAAATTTTAAAACCACTATTCAAAGAAAGGGAGGAGAATTTTATGAATAATTGACAAAAAGTGCTTCAAACAAGACTAATTGACAACCGGGGGGTGAATCCTCTGAAAGTTTATTAAGGTTAAAACAACCTATTAGACTATAATCCTATTAGCCAATAAAAAGCCTTCTCCCGTAAAGGTGCCCTTTTAAAAAAAGTCACACTTCCTAGAAAAACTTAAAATCAGAGAAATTCTAGTAGATAAAAAAGCCCGTTTTTGGCTGACTCGGCACTCTTCCGCCTTGCTTATCCCCTATCTGCTTATCAGCTATCTCGCCGGTGAGATAGGTGGAGGGGAGGGGATAGGCAAGGCAAGCCTCCTCATGAGCCAGAACCGGCTGTTTTTAAACTTCCTTAAAGAAGTTATTGTGATACCCTCCACGTCAGGTTTTTGGGGAAGGGTCTTCCAGACCCCGTAGAATTCGAATATTGATCTTTACCGATCTCAACTTTGTCTGTGGTGCCGGCCGGCCGTCCGCAGCATTTTTTTCCGGAACACTTTACGGCCACAGTTTTCATCCGATTTTCACCAAATTTTCACCAAAGACTCCTTATATTTTGGCGAATTTTCGGTGTAAAAAAATTGCTACTTTTTAATAATTATTTTTTTAGTAGGGAGAAATTTCATTATTCTACCCATTACGAGAGGCATATCCGTAGGCCAAAGAGCCCATTATTTCTGCCTTGAGACTTCGAAAATTTTTCGAAAAAAAAAAAAAAACTTAGACAATTTTTTGTCAAAAAAAATTTAAAATTTTTCTGAAAAAAAAAAAAAACTAGGAAAATTTTTCGAAAAAAAAAAAATCGGGAAATTTAAAAAAAAAAAAACCTAGACAATTTTTCGAAAAAACGAACTTAGATAATTTTTCGAAAAAAAAAAAGAAAACTTGGAAAATTTAAAAAAAAGAAAACTTGGAAAATTTTTCGAAAAAAAAAAACTTCCCCCTCCGTTATGCTTCCCCTGACTTATACTTCCCCCTCCGTTGTACGTCCCCTCCGTTATACTTCCCCCTCCTATACCGTTACTTCTCTTTAAGGAAGTTTTTGTTGGAAGCTCTTCAAACCAGTACTTTTTTTAAATCTACCTTCCCTCCTTTTATCTTTTTAAGCAGCGTAAAATGACGCTTAACTTCATAGATTCAATTTCATTGATTTTAACAAAAACACAAAAAAACCCTTAACTTCGTGGGTCAGAGGTCTTAGTCTTTAACTCATACCTAAGAGGTCCTTTTGCCACCTGTGTCGACACTTCTTGAGATTCTGCTGGCAATATGGTGAAGTTCCTGCCCCAGGCCCCCTTCCCCCGTTTACGAACAATTTAAAAAAACGATCAATTCTTAAGGCTTCCTTTGTCGATTTTGAATTCCCATCGTATTTTATAATTGATATTTGATTGGATTTTCCACGTGGTCAAGACGAAGCTTATGGATGTCTGAGACTTCCGTCTGATTAAACATTTAGGACTCCCCGTAAAAGGGGGGGGGGGGGAGGTCTTTTCGCTAGATGGCAAATTGGAAAGTTATCGGTTTCTACTCAGCCGAAAACGCTTAACAAGGCTCACCGAGGGATTATCTTTCCTGTATTTTTCACATCCACTAATTTTTAACGTTCGAATTTTCCGGCTAGGAAATTTTTCACGTTTTATTCATTTGCCGAAAGTAATTTTTAACTTCCTTAAAGAAGTTATTGTGATACCCTCGACGTCAGGTTTTTTATCGAATATTGATCTCAACTTTGTCTGTGCTGCCGACCGTCCGTCCGTAGCATTTTTTCCGGAACACTTTGCGGCCACAGTTTTCATCCGATTTTCACCAAATTTTCACCAATTACTCCTTATATTTTTGACGACTTTTTGGTTTAAAAAAATTGCCACTTTTTAATTATTATTTTTTTTAGTAGGGAGAAATATCATACTTCTACCCATTACGAGAGGCACATCCGTAGGCCAAAGAGCTCATTATTTCTACCCTGACACTTTCAAAAATTAAAAAAAAAAAGAACTTCGAAAATTTTTCAGAAAAAAAAACTTGGAAAATTTTTCAAAAAAAAAAAACTCAGAAAATTTCTTGAAAAAACTTAGAAAATTTTTTCGAAAAAACAAAATTGGAAAATTTTTCGAAATAGAAGAAAACTCGGAAAAGATTTCGAAAAAAAAAACTTCCCCCTCCCTTTATACTTTTTTTTGTATTCAATAGCCCCTGCGCGCTTAAATCCTAGAGGATTCCCTTTATACTTCCCCTCCCTTATACCTACTTCCCCTTCTTTATACTTCCCCTTCCTTATACTTCCCCCTCCGTTATACTTCCCCTTCCTTATCCTTTTTTTGTATCCGGGGTTGGTGCTGACTTAATAGCCCCTGCGCTCTTAAATCCTAGATGATTCCCTTTATACTTCCCCTCCCTTATACTTTCACTCCCTTTGTTATACTTTCGTTCCCTTATAGTTCCCCCTCCGTTATACTTCCCCTCCCATATTATACTTCCCCTCCGTTGTACGTCCCCTCCGTTATACTTCGCCCTCCTATATACTCCCCTCCTATATTGTTACTTCTCTTTAAGGAAGTTTTCGTTGGAAGCTCTTCAAGCAAGTACTTTGAATAGCCCTTGATATTTACCCTGAAAATCCATCACGATTGTCTTATTAAACCCCGCATTTGAAAAGAAAAAAATAGCTTTTTTTGTTGTTTTTTCCTGCTCCTAATTTGATATAAGACGTTTTAATAGAATAATCGAACTCTTTTCTTCATGGGGAAAGGTCCGAATAGTCCCTTTGAACGGAAATGAAGCCAATTTATACACCGAAGGGTTTTTGTCGTCGAACATCAATCTTCTCCCGATCTTTTTTTTTCCCTCCCTTCCATCTTTATTTATGCAGAAATGAAAAAGTGTCAGTTGTTGAGATGGGGGAGAGGACCTTGCGGCGAAAAGCGAAATAAAAAAAGGGCTAACGGGATTGATCATCGCATTCCCTGATAAAATTGGAAAGATTCTTATCCGACATATAAAATATTGTGAATGTTCGTATTTTTAGAAACGTTTTCCACCCCCTCATGTTTTCTAACCCTTCCGAGTATATTCTAAGATTCTTTTCCTTATTTTTTATTTTCAGAAATCGTTTTTAGAGATTTTTCTGAGGAGGAGTAGAGGTTAAATTTAGACCACAAAGGAGGAGTAGGTGCAGACAGCACCCAAAAATGATGTTTAAGAGGAAAGCGCCTGAAAACACTCTAAAATGGGTGTTTAATCTCAAAAGACAGATGAGAAAGCTCTAAAATCGCCTAAAAATTTGTAAATGAAGGGTTATTTTGCTCCAAAAACTAACGAAAACTCCTGAAAATCCTGTTAAAAGGCAATGCCCAAAAGCAGGGTAAAAATGGAGCTTCGAGGCCACGAAAACGAGGAATACCTAATTTTAAACTTTTTCTAAATGAGGGTTTTAAGGGGGGGGGGGGGGTTAACCAAAAGACGGAGAAAAACGCTCAAAAATTGGGTAAAAATGGCACTTTTTGGCCAAAAAAATAGTAGAAACGTAAATCTTTTCGGAAAAAAAAGGGGGGGGGGGCTTGGTCGAGTGAGGTAGGAAAGGACAACATCCTGAGTTCCTAGGCCAGGAAAACTAGGAAAACCCCCAAAAATTGTGAAAATGAGTGTTTTTTTTTGGTGCAAGAACTGAGGAAAACTTTTGAAAAAATTGAAGTTTTCCGGGTGAAAAGCCATGTAAAAACGGAGTTTCGAGGTCAAGAAAACCAGGAATACTTTTAAATCTTTTCTAAATGAGGGTTTATTTCCAAAACTGACAAAACTACTAAAAATTAGGTTTTAAGGGGTGGGGGGAGGGAGATGGTTTACCAAAAGACTGAGAAAATCGCTAAAAATTGGGTAAAAATAGGACTTTTTGGCCAAAAAACCAATGAAAACGTAAATGTTTTCGGAAAAAAAAGGGGAGGGGTTCGGTCGAGTGAGGTAGGAAAGGACAAAATCCTGAGTTCCTAGGCCACGAAAACCCCAAAAAATTGTGAAAATGGGTGTTTTTTGGTGCAAAAACTGAGGAAAACTTTTGAAAAAATAGGAGTTTTTTGGGTCAAAAGTCTTGTAAAATAGGAGTTTCGAGGCCAAGAAAACGAGTATAATACTTTTAAATTTTTTTTCTAAATGAGGGTTTCTATTTCCTAAACTGACAAAACTACTGAAAATTTGGTTTTAAGGGGGGGGGGGGTTTTAGAGAGGAACAAAAATGCTCAAAAATTTAGTAAAAATGGGGACTTTTTGGCCAAAAAACCAATGAAGTCTTACACGTTTTCGGTAAAAAAAAAAAGGGGGGGGGGTTCGGTCGAGTGAGGTAGGAAAGGACAAAATCCTGAGTTCCTAGGCCAGAAAAACTAGGAAAACCCAAAAAAATTGTGAAAATGGTTGTTTTTTGGTGCAAAAACTGAGGAAAACTTTTGAAAAAATTGGAGTTTTCTGGGTCAAAAGAGAAAGCCAAAGCTCAAAATCTCGTCTTAGAATTTAAAAAAAAGTTATTAATTTTTCGTTAAAAAAAGAGACTATATTTATTTTGTCCTTTGTTTTTTATTTTCCCCAGATATCTCGTGGCCCCCGTAGAAAGGTTTATCGCGGCGAAAAGCCCCCCTTTTGAATCTCTGAATTATCGTAGTCTTAGATGAAGAGCCCCGGACAAAAAAAGAAATTCTTTGTGGACGAAATAAAAGAAAAAGATAAGCGAGCGGTAGACGTTACAATGGCGGGGGACAGTTTTAGCGGGAACGTCGGTCGTAATTATGTTAGCCGAGAGAGGATGGCTTTAATGTAGTCTTGCGGTTCCGCACTTACATTAGAGACGTCCAAATCGAATTATCAGTCCCAGACGAATCAATAGGTAAAGGATAAACTGTTGATTTCAAATGGTAATACATCACCCACCCACATAAATCGGTAAACTTTAGCCCCCTTCTTTCAAAAAACGATAAAAAGAACCCTCCTTTGAAGACTATTTTTTTCCCCCTTCGAAAAGACGGTTTGGATTTTGAAATAATCGTTGAACAAGAAACTTGAGAATCCTCGAGAAACCATTATCACGTGTGGTGTACATAAATTAATAGAACCTTAACAAGGAGACTACCTCCCCACACCCCCTTAAAACCCCTTGAAAGTAGACACTTTCCAACCCGCAAGGCTAATTATTACGCTAACTAGTTCACAATGAAACACCCCCCTTCGAAAACGAGGCCGCACTTTAGAAATCCGACGATTAATTCCGGTCGCGTATAGTTTCCTCTTGTGCATAACGAACCTTTTATACACTAGTTTCAACCCCCCCCCCCACCCCCAGGGGGGCGTCATGAACTGTGACCGTGATTAGAGGCTTTTGATTCAAACAGCCCGCAATGTGAAAATCAAACTGGGGAAAAAACATTCCGTCCTTTGACCTCTCTATGAAGGGAAAAAACCCTTTTATTCAATTTTAAACCTGTTGTTTAAAATGCCTAATCAAAAAACGGCCCTTTTTTCTAATTTAAACGACCCAAAAACGACAAAAAAGTGTTTTGCTTCAATGCCATTACGTCTGAGGAACCCTAGATCGGGTAAAAGTACTGGTTTCAAGAGCTTCCAACTTCCTTAAAAAAACTTCCTTAAAGAGAAGTAGGTAACAATATAGGAGGGGGAAGTATAACGGAGGGGACGTATAACGGAAGGGGAAGTATAAGGGAACGAAAGTTTAACGAAGGGGGATGTATAAGCGAGGGAGTGTATAAAGGAGGGGGAAGTATATTCTTTTTTTTTGCGTTTTTTTTTCTAAAAATTTTTCTAAGTTCTTCTTTTTTCAAAATTTTTTTTATGTGTCAAGGTAGAAATAAAGGGCTCTTTGGCCTAGGGATGTGCCTCTCGTAATATGGGAGGGGAAGTATAACGGAAGGGGAAGTATAAGTCAGGGGAAGTATAACAGAGGGGGAAGTATAAGGGAACGAAAGTTTAACGAAGGGGGATGTATAAGGGAGGGAATGTATAAAGGAGGGGGAAGTATAACTGTGGGGGAAGTTTTTCCCCGAAAATTTTCCAAGTTTTCTTTTTTTCCCGTTTTTCCGAATTTTTTTTTTTAATTTTCCGGGAATTCTTTTTTTTGCGTTTTTTTTCTGAAAAATTTTCTAAGTTCGTTTTTTTCAAAATTTTTTTTAAGTGTCAAGGTAGAAATAAAGGGCTCTTTGGCCTAGGGATGTTCCTCTCGTAATTGGTAAAAGTATGAAATTTCTCCCTATAAAAAAAATAATAATTAAAAAGTGGTAATTTTTTTACACCAAAAATTCGTCAAAATATAAGGAGTAATTGGTGAAAGTTTGGTGACAATCGGACCAACGTTTCGGCAGCGGCGAATTTTTTAAAACAAACAGACATATCTCCTCCATTTTATCTAAATTAAATTCAAAAATCGCTCTGGTTAGTTTCATCTTCACCGGCTAAAGCTTAGCTTTTTTCAAAGATGACTATAAATACAAAATTAAAGTTGACTAAATTTCCTACCAAATTCATTATAAAACTTTGAAATTTGGATAATTAAAATCAGCGCTACAGCAAGTTGAAAAAAAAAATCTGCCTTTTTTGACAGGAGAAAAAGTTAAACTTTGGAGGCCAACACTTCAATTATCATCTGATTTTTAGCCAAATTTTCATAATAACCTTGAAAATGTCAGAAGTTCGTTTCGAAGTTTGTAAAGATGGCGGAGATCTGTCTATCTAAAGATTTGGGGACTTTAATCCTAATTTTAAAATTTCGAAAAAGAAGAAAAAGCCGAGAGGGGTGAGAAAAAAAAGGCGTTTCGTATGCACATTGAATAAGCAAGTTTATCCGGGGCAAAAATATATAAATGTCACGTAGGAATGTGTTTAATAAATTGAGTCTACGTTAGGGTAATACATCAACAGATAAAAGTCTCGTCTTGTATTCTTCTACGAATGGCCACTTCTTATTTCACTTTTTTTTAAGTCAGAAAAATCATCCTTCGTTTTTACAGAGAGAAAAACAAGTTTGAGATGACCGATCGTTGAAACCGGAAAGAAAAAATAATTTGAAATAAGTTGGAACAGATCCTTAACAAATCATTGCCGTTTTCCTCCGGGTTTCTCTTGGGAGGTAATAAGGAAAGTTGAACTCCTCGAGAAATAGGAGGGCGATCAATTCGGGGGCTCCCAGAGGTAATTATAAAGTTATAAACAAAAGGCGAGTGCATTAGGAAGGGCACGACTTGTTTCCGCCTTTCCTACTCGTACAAGTTGTCGAAAAGGCCCTAAACGCAAAAGGCTTTTCAAACGTTCGTTATCCCCATTTCCCCATTTTTGGACTTTTTTTGTAAGCCAAACACATTCCTATTTATCGAATTCGCAGGATATATCCTCAGTTAAAAGCAGGATTTCCACAGGCCAAATGTGGTTAATTACAGTCTAACGGTAGTTAACAAAAAGATCCCAAGGCCAAGATGTGGTTAACAATAGGCCAACAAAACTATGAACAAATGGCCAAGTTAACAACAGGATCCCCAGGGCAAGATGCGGTTAACAAGGGCTAACGAATTGCCAAGTTAACAAAAGGATTAACAGGCCAAGATGTGGCTACAAAACTATTAACGAATGGCCAAGTTAAAAAGGGTCCGCAGGCCAAGATGTGGGTAAAAAGAGGCCAACAAAACCATTACCGAATGGCCAAGTTAACAACAGGATCCCCAGGGCAAGATGCGGTTAACAAGGGCTAACGAATTGCCAAGTTAACAAAAGGATTAACAGGCCAAGATGTGGCTAACAAACTATTAACGAATAGCCAAGTTAAAAAAGGGTCCGCAGGCCAAGATGTGGGTAAAAAGAGGCCAACAAAACTATGAACGAATGGCCAAGTTAACAAAAGGATCCGCAGGCCAAGATGTGGGTAAAAAGAGGCCAACAAAACTATGAAAGAATGGCCAAGTTAACAACAGGATCCCCAGGGCAAGATCTGGTTAACAAGGGCTAACGAATTGCAAAGTTAACAAAAGGATTAAAAGGCCAAGATGTGGCTAACAAAACTATTAACGAATGGCCAAGTTAAAAAAGGGTCCGCAGGCCAAGATGTGGGTAAAAAGAGGCCAACAAAACTATGAACGAATGGCCAAGTTAACAAAAGGATCCGCAGGCCAAGATGTGGGTAAAAAGAGGCCAACAAAACTATGAACGAATGGCCAAGTTAACATAAGGATCCGCAGGCCAAGATGTGGGTAAACCGAGGCCAACAAAACTATGAACGAATGGCCAAGTTAACAAAAGGATCCGCAGGCCAAGATGAGGTTAACAAGAGGCCAACAAAACTATTTACCAATGGCCAAGTTAACAAAAGGATCCCCAGGCCAAGATGAGGTTAACATGAGACCAACAAAACTATTTACCAATGGCCAAGTTAACAAAAGGATCCCCAGGCCAAGATGAGGTTAACAAGAGGCCAACAAAACGATTAACGAAAGGCCAAGTTAAGAAAAGGATTCACAGCCCAAGATGTGCGTAAAAGAGGCCAACAAAACTATGAACGAATGGCCAAGTTAACAAAAGGATCCCCAGGCCAAGATGAGGTTAACAATGGGTTAACATTAGGATTAAAGAGACAAGGATGTTAAACCGAAAAATTGTTAGAATTGATCAGCTGGGTACAGTACTTTTAAAACCAAATTAACAGTTTTAGTTTATTTTTTATTAATTAAAAAAAAACATCTTTCCAAAGGATGGATTTTACCCTTTAAAATTTTTTGAGGCGATTATTCAAAGTTTCATGAGTGAAAACTTTTTAAATGGTGAAGTTTCGTTAAGGGAAGAGGGTGAGGAAAATATTGTTTGCGAAAAGTTGTGAAGAACCGACGTTGATGATTCATTTCGTTGAATAGAGAAAGTAGAGAAAAAGAAGGAGGAAGAAAGATTCACACGAGGAGGGGAGGAAAAAAAAAGTAGAAACAATTTTTCAAGATATAATTTGAGTGAAGAGACCCCCCCGGAATATCAGAGGCAACAAGCATTTTAGAGAGTTAAGTCATAAGTGCTTTCACTTGTCCCAGCCAAGTTCATAACTCGACGTCTCACCGAGGTAGGTCCTCCCGGAAAGTTACAAGTAATATAACTCAAGGCTTTTTTTTTTCTTTCCTTTACTCCGCGCTTCGCGAAGGTTTTTCTTCGACCATTTCTCAACCTGCCCAACGTGATTTGTTTGAGAAAACATTCATTCTTTCCTGAGGTCCTTCGGGGTTTTTATTGCGCCTTTAGCTTCTTCCCCCATCCCGGGAAGAAGACGAATGGAAAAAACGCCTCCGGCGATGTTCACACCCTCTCATAAATGTGGAACCTCGATAATTTATTTCTGAAGAGGCCATCTGTCAAAACACCTCCTATATCAATCCTAAAAATAGACTCCATTTTTGAGGTCAAAACTTTCAGAGAATTCGATGAAGAGGATTTCTAAGGAAAAACAAGGGTTATATTGTGAAAATGTGGCCAGAAACTGTGGCTATCAGAACTGCGGTACATTAGGAAGGTTGTCTCTTCGGTATTAGGTGCTGCCCGGGCAACATTCATCAACGTCAGAACGAGTTAACCTCCGGCATTCAGCCCCTCCTGTTTACCCGGAGAATCTCTCGACCGTGTTTACAACCTAAACCGATAAACCCCAAAACGGCCCTTTTATACTTAAAAAAAATTTCCTTTTAAGTTTTAAACTTGAGATAAATTATTCAGATTTAAGGAAGAAGAGTATAAATTAGTTTTTCCCTTGTAGAAAAAGAGGTCCGGTATTAGTCAAAAGGAAGAAAAATGAACGGAGCCTCTAAAATATCGTTAACGTTCGAAGTGAATGTTGAAAAAACGAAAAGAAAGGCGAGAAAAAGAGAAGGGAAGGAGATAATTAAAATGTCAGAGACGAAAGTAAAAGGAATCCCCGTAAATTTGTTTTTTTCAAAACCCACCCTTTTTTTCAAGAGTTCTTCATTGCCGGCCATCATCCTTTTCTCCCTTTTTACTTGTTGAGTTAAGAGACAAAAACGTACATTCTTTTTTTGAAGTTTTAAGACTTTCTTTTTCTTCCAATAATCGTAATTTAGAGTTGGCTAGTAATTTAAAGACTGTCAGGTGGCATAAAAAACCGTGGAGTTTTTTAAATCGGATTTTCGGGAGTTTTTATCAGTCATTTTGGTTTAAAAAAAGGATTACCACAGGCCAAGATGTGGTTAACATGAGGCTAACAAAAGGATTAGCGAGAGGCCAAGTTAACAAAAGGATAAATAGGCTAAGATGTGGTTTACAAGACTAACCTAAGGATATGCGAGAGGCCAAGTTAACCAAAGGATAAATAGGCTAAGATGTGGTTAACAAGAGACTAACAAAAGAATTAGCGAGAGGCCAAGTTAACCAAAGGATAAATAGGCTAAGATGTGGTTAACAAGAGGCTAACCTAAGGATTAGCGAGAGGCCAAGTTAACCAAAGGATAAATAGGCTAAGATGGTGGTTAACAAGAGACTAACCTAAGGATTAGCGAGAGGCCAAGTTAACCAAAGGATAAATAGGCTAAGATGTGGTTAACAAGAGGCTAACCTAAGGATTAGCGAGAGGCCAAGTTAACCAAAGGATAAATAGGCTAAGATGTGGTTTACAAGAGGCTAACCTAAGGATTAGCGAGAGGCCAAGTTAGCCAAAGGATAAATAGGCTAAGATGGTGGTTAACAAGAGACTAACCTAAGGATTAGCGAGAGGCCAAGTTAACCAAAGGATAATAGGCTAAGATGTGGTTAACAAGAGGCTAACCTAAGGATTAGCGAGAGGCCAAGTTAACCAAAGGATAAATAGGCTAAGATGTGGTTAACAAGAGGCTAACCTAAGGATTAGCGAGAGGCCAAGTTAACCAAAGGATAATAGGCTAAGATGGTGGTTAACAAGAGACTAACCTAAGGATTAGCGAGAGGCCAAGTTAACCAAAGGATAAATAGGCTAAGATGTGGTTAACAAGAGGCTAACCTAAGGATTAGCGAGAGGCCAAGTTAACCAAAGGATAAATAGGCTAAGATGTGGTTAACAAGAGGCTAACCTAAGGATTAGCGAGAGGCCAAGTTAACCAAAGGATAAATAGGCTAAGATGGTGGTTAACAAGAGACTAACCTAAGGATTAGCGAGAGGCCAAGTTAACCAAAGGATAAATAGGCTAAGATGTGGTTAACAAGAGGCTAACCTAAGGATTAGCGAGAGGCCAAGTTAACCAAAGGATAAATAGGCCAAGATGTGGTTTACAAAAGAGACTAACCTAAGGATTAGCGAGAGGCCAAGTTAACCAGAGGATAAATATGCCAAGATGTGGTTAAGAAGAGGCTAACAAAAGAATTAGCGAAGGCCAAGTTATCCAAAGGATCCACATTCCTAGATATGGTTAACAAGAGGCTAACAAAAGAATTAGCGAGAGGCCAAGTTAACCAAAGGATCCATAGGCCAAGTTTACCAAACGATTAATAGGCCAAGTGTCGTTATCAAGAGTCTATCCAAACGATTAACCAAAGGCCAAGTTAAGAAAAGTATCCTCAGGCCAAGATGTAGTTAACCAAAGCCTAATAAAACGTTAAAAAAAGGGTAATAACAGGATTAAAAATCAAGATTAACAAGTAAGAGTCAAATATCTTGATGACCAACCCACTAAGGCCGTCTAGTTTAGTACCTGATAACTTGTCTTATTTATTTGTCACATTTTAATTTTAAAAATCATTATTTACAGGGCAAATATTAATAGGGAGATGTTGGGAGGGATTTTTATGAAGACAGAGCTTGTAAATTACCCCAGGATGCCCCCCTTTACTGAAGTCGTAAAAAAAAGGCATCAAATTTTTTTTATTTTACGACCTATAGTCTAAAAAGTAAATTATTTTATGACGTTAAATAAATAGGGGTGGAATCCGACTAATGCCCTCCTAATTTATGAGACAGTTACCAATGTAGCTGGAAAAAAAAACGCCCGTTAAATAAAATGACCGGATAATAACATCTTTGGTTTTTGAAGATTCTCATTTATCAGATTTTTTAGAAAAGAAGGAAGTATAAGTCTAAGAAGGGGACGTATAAGTCAGGGGAAGTATAACGGAGGGAAAGTATAAGGGAACGAAAGTATAACGAAGGGGGATGTATAAGGGAGGGAAAGTATACGAAGGGGGATGTATAAGGGAGGGAAGTATAACGGAGGGGAAGTATAAGGAAGGGGAAGTATAACGGATGGGAAGTATAACGGAGGGGAGTATAATGGAGGGGGAAGTTGTTTTTTTTAATTTTTTTTTTCGAAAATTTTCCAAGTTTGTTTTTTTTTTTTCGAAAAATTTCTTAAGTTTTTTGTCAAAAAATTTTTAAGTTTTTTTTTTGAACAATTTTTCGGGTTTTCTTTTTTAAAGCGCGGTTTTTTTTGTGAAAAATTTTCTAAGTTCTTTTATTTCGAATTTTTCCAAGTGTCCAGGTAGAAATAACGGTCTTTTGCCCTACGGATGTGCCTCTCGTAATGGGTAGAAGTATGACATTTCTCCCTACTAAAAAAAAAATAATTATAAAGTGGCAATTTTTTTACACCAAAAGTTCTTAAAAAATATAAGGAGTAATTGATGAAAATTTGGTGAAAATCCGATTAACGGTTCGGCCGCAGCGAATTTTTTAAAATTTCAAACAGACATATCTCCGCCATTTTTTCGAAATTCAAAAATCGCCCTCGTTAGTCTCTTCTTCACCGGCTAAAGAAATTTGTGTGAAAATTTGGTGAAAATCGGTTGAAAACTGTGGCCGTAAAGTGTTCCGGAAAAAATGCTACGGACGGACGGCCGGCCGGCACCTCAGACAAAGCCGTTACTCAGGCCGTCCGTAGTTTAAATTTTTATTTTTGATATTATATTTCTATTAAATGTTGTCAAATTATATTAAAATAATTCCGTAACCGTGAAAACGGGGGTTGAGTATTGTGAACAAGTTTCATTGTTAAAAACCTTTGTAAGGCAGGGGGAACAATACGCTCAGACAAACGTAAACACTTTTCCGTTTGTTAGACTCACAAAATAAATGCTCCCCGGCCACTTTTGTAATGTAAAACTTCTTACAACGCGCGCCTTAAAATTAAAAAGCGAGGCAATAAAGAAACATAATACGTTTTAGACACGATCATGTTTTTTTAACGACCACTGTAATTTGTATGTTTCGAAAAATAAGATTTTTAGATGTAAATGAAGTATTTTCATTACTTTTTTTCATCTTTTTTTTTACAAGATTGAAAGGTTGAAAGCCATTCGTATATCGCGTGATAACGAGTCTCCTTTGAAAACATGCAAAACCAAGATCAGGGGCCTCTCCCTCTTTTCTTTCAAACTTACACCCAGAATTGAATAAGTATAATGTTCTGTCTACATCAATTTCCATGTTAAACAAAAACCCCTCTTCTTCCTGTTTTTCCCGCAGTTAAACCTCCGCCGGGGTATTATTAAAGTCGGATTTATTCAACTTAAACTTTTCTCGATTGGATTAACATTTTTTTTGTCGAAGGAAACAATTTTTATTTCTCTTATCAGAAAACGTAAAAGTTTTATACTGATTACTTTTTTCGTCATATTTTTTATCATGTAATATCCTAATATATATGATGGATAAAAGATTGAGAAAGCTATAAAATTGAGTTTGTGCTCTGGGAACAAAATGTAAACATATTGAAGTGTTGAGGTGGAACGCGTTAGCAACTGACTCACGTCTCCGGCAGACCTTAAAGTCGACTTTAATACAAAACATGAACCGATAAAAATAATTGTTTATTTATTCAATAAAATAAATTGCTCAATAAAAATGGATCGATTTTGGACAAAAGAAAATCATGATTGTTCCTACGATTTCAAACAAGCGCATGCGCAAATCGATTAGTGCGTTCCTATCGGGTTTAGTTTGAGTTAGAAAGATTGGTCAGAAGGAATAACCTTTCGACTGTTATATTTATTTTTTGTTAGGATAGTTAAGGTTTTTTTTTTTTAATTGCTCAACAAAAATGTATCATATTTGGACAAAAGAAAATCGTTTCTACCTCGATTTCACACTAAGCGCATGCGCAAAACGATTATTACGTACCTACCGGGCTTAATTTGAGTTACAGATAGTGGTCAGAAGGAATAACCTTTCGACTGTTATATTTATTTTTCGTTGGGTTAGTTAAGTTTTCTTAAGTTTTTTTTTAAAATGCATTACGAAAATGGATCAATTGTAAACAAAAGAAAATAATTAGGATTGTTTCTACCACGATTTCACACTAAGCGCATGCGGAAAACGATTAGTACGTTCCTACCGGGCTTAGTTTAAGTTAAAGAGAGTGGTCTAAAGGAATAACCTTTCGACTGTTATATTTATTTTTCTTTAGGTTAGTTAAGTTTTTTTTAAACTGCTCAACGAAAATGGATCGATTGCGGACAAAGAAAATCATTAAGATTGTTTCTACCACGATTTCACACTATGCGCATGCGCAAACGATTAGTACGATCCTACCGGGTTTAGTTTGAGTTAGGGAGAGTGGTTAGAAGGAATAACCTTTCGACTGTTATATTTATATATTATGTTAGTCAAGTTTTCTTAGGTTACTTACTCTACAATGGTTAAACTCTCCTTTTTTGGCCATTAAACTTAAAAACGCATTTTGGGGTGTGTTTTTTGTTCTTTTGGCCGTTGAAAATCCATTTCCTCTAATTTTTTGACATTTTACTCAAGGAGTGTTCCTTAGAATTTCGTTCAGGGAACACTTTTATGAAATTTTAATTTCGATTTTTTATGCTTCTAAAGAGGTTCATTTGATATTCAAAAAGGCATTGGAAAAGCCGGCCATATTGAAAAGAGTGAGGGATTAGCTCTTGGCAAAGCTTAATTTCCTGACGTCTCCAATCGGAAATTACTCTGTTTGTGTTGAGGGAAGGAGGGGGGCTTTAAAAAAACAGTCATTTTTTAGTCGTCGGATTCTGAAAGGCAGTTTCTAAAATGTTTCCTCGGTCTATTCTTCAAGCCCTTTTCCCATCCCCCTATTAGCCTTCACCCCTCACGGCATGACTACTGCCGACAAGGCTCTAAGTCAGAAGGACCGCCACTGTATGAATACTAATGAGGTCGAAGATCCGACCAGGGCCTCTCCATTATTTACTCTAGGCCTCCCATAATCGAGCGGTGAATTTAAACGATAATCTAACCCTCTCTTCTTCATGTTCAACATTAACACCTACTCCTCCATGACCCTCAGAATATAAGCGAGTGACGTGCCTATCCAGTTTAATTAGTTAGGGTGGTTCCGCCAGGAGCTTGCACTTATTAAGAATAACTGTTATCAGTCAACTTATCACTTATCAACCTTTATCAGAGAACTATTTAGGGTAATTTTGTATTCTTATTTTCTAACCCTCTCTTCTTCATGCCCTCCTACTCTCTATGCCCTCAGTATATAAGCGAGTGACGTGTCTATCCCTGTTTAATTAGTAACTAATTAAACAAGGATAAGTGAGGCACGTCACTCTATATCGTCGCGTAGTTCTAACACCGGACAAGTCATTTTTCCAAGGTTTTCAGGAGAAAACGGATTAATTTTCTCATTGGAATGTTGGTAATAGGGTTTAACTACCACGGAATTCGATTCTCACAAAATTTACCATCAGAAACAATGCCTAACTCAAAATTGATAAAAAATGACTTATCCGGTGTTAGAACTAACGGACGATATACTCTTGCCCAAAAGTCTTCAGCTCCTGGCGGAACCACCATAACTAATTAAACAAGGATAAGTGAGGCTTCATCTCATATATATACTTACGCCAAAACGTTAAGCTCCTGGCGGAACCACAAACTAATTAAACAAGGATAAGTGAGGCACGTCAATCATATATACTCTTAACGCCAAAACGTCTAAGCTCCTGGCGGAACCACCAAACTAATTAAACAAGGATAAGTGAGGCACGTCACTCATATACTCTTACGCCAAAACGTCTAAGCTCCTGGCGGAACCCAAACTAATTAAACAAGGATAAGTGAGGCACGTCAATCCCATATACTGTTAACGCCAAAACGTCTAAGCTCCTGGCGGAACCCACCATAACTAATTAAACAAGGATAAGTGAGGCACGTCATCCCATATACTGTTAACGCCAAAACGTCAAGCTCCTGGCGGAACCCACCATAACTAATTAAACAAGGATAAGTGAGGCACGTCACATATTAACGCCTTAACGTTTTAGAACGATTTCACAGGATAATCAATGATCAAAAAAGGGCGTAAGCCGTCTGAAAAGGGCTTTTTGGAGTACCAGGATTAAATTTTAGTTTAGAAAATAGAATGTTTAGGAAGTTATCAGTTTCCACGGTCTATGTTCGAATGTTGCCTCTGGGTTTCCCATTAGTTAATGTGTTGATACGAAACGAGTTTTGGAAGCGTGGGATTGGACCTTTTGAGCCACTGTTTCGCCTCAATAAGTCCAACTCAATTCAAAGAAAAAAAATTTTTTTAAATCAAAAACCTTTGGTAATCAAACCTTCAGAAAAAAAAAATAAGGGTCAGAAAATTAATTAACTAAAGAAAATTATTCATGGGTTATTACTGTATTCTGAATGCGAACTTTGTACACTACGTAATTAATTTGGTAATTCCCCCCTCCCTTTTCATTATTAAAACGTTAATTAAATTTACGGTTTCGGCGTGAAATTGCAGTTAACTCGATTTTCATCTTTCGCCCTGGAAAAATAATCGAAGGATTGCACGGCCTGTTTGATCGAATTTTATTAAAGAGAAAAGGGCACCCCCAGGGGGGGGGGGGGGGGGTGAGTTATTCCGGTGGAATTCCGTTTGGTGTATAACACCGATTCTGGCATGTCCGGTTCACCCATTCAATATGTTTCCAAAGGAATCCGATAGCTCCCTTTAATACTGGTTTAAAAAAAATACCTATAATTTATTTATGTTCGGAAAAATATGAAAACTGACGAATAAAACGGGGCCTTGAAAATATATTGTAAACGTAATTTCAACTTTAGAGTATCGAGAAAGTTGTATTGGTTAATTTGTAAAAAAAATCCGAGCCATAATCCACGAAAAAAACAACCTATATCGAAAAAAAAAGCTACTAATGGGGAGGAGCTAAGCTATAGTTGATTTTCTATGCCGATAAGAAAAGCTATAGCTCATTTTTATGCCGATAAGAAGAGCTATAGCTCTACATTCTAGAGCCTTCTATTGGTCTGTATGAGTGGCTTAAATTTTTCTAGAGCCCTCTATTGGTCTGTGCGAAAGGCTTAAAACATTGTAGAGCCTTCTATTGTTCACTAGGAGTAGCTTATAATATTCTAGAGCGTACTATGGTCTGTGGAGAGAGGCTTAAAACATTTTGGAGCCTTCTAATTGGTCTTTCGAAGTGGCTTAAAACATTCTAGAGCCATTTATTGTTCTGTAGGAGATTCTAGAGCCTTCTATTGGTCTGTGGGAGAGGCTTAAACATTCTAGAGCCTTCTATTGGTCTGTGGGAGTGGCTTAAAACATTCTAGAGCCTTCTATTGGTCTGTGGGAGTGGTTTTAAACTTTCTAGAGCTTTCTATTGGACTGTGGGAGTGGTTTTAAACATTCTAGAACCCTCTATTGGTTAGTAGGAGTGGCTTAAAGCGTTCTAGAGCCATCTATTGGTCTGTGGAAGAGGTTTAAACAATCTAGAGCTTTCTATTGTTCTGTAGGAGTGGCTTAAAATATTTTAGAGCCTTCCATTGGTCTGTAGGAGTGGCCTAAACATTCTATAGCCATCCATTGGTCTGTGGGAGATTTTAGAGCCTTCTATTAGTCTGGGAGAGGCTTAAAAAATTCTAGAGCCTTCTATTTATCTATAGGAGTGGCTTAAAATTCTAGAGCCTTCTATAGGTCTGTGGGAGAGCCCTAAGACATTCTATATAGCTCATTCTTATGCCGAGAGGCTACCCTAAATCTCTTTTATTTTTTGAAGCAAAGCTATTTCGCCTTTTACTACGCAATAATTTAATTTTCCTCCTTATCATTAAAATTTTTCAAAAATTTACTTTCATCACAGGTTTTTTTTCCTAAAAAAAAAACACTTTGTATTGTCGGTTTCCCGTTTGAGATCTCCAGGGGCTCTTTTTCTCGGGTTTGAATAAGCGAGGGAATCCTCCTTTTCTTCTTTTTTCACTTGAAACCTACCTTAGAGGCCCTCATGTTTAATTTCAACTAATGAGAAAGGGCGGGAGAAGAGGGCGGGGTTTTCTTTTTCCTACTTTTGTACCGAATTAGCATCAACCCTTCTAACGCCAACGACCCTCTAACGCAGATGCTTTTTTACCTTTTTTTTTCTTCTAATATAAAGATTCACTCTCCTGATTGCTCCTGGAAAAAAAAAGTTTATCGGCCTTACTTGAGAGTTTTGTGGAATTAAACACATAAAAAGTACCTTTTAGGCGTATCTGATTTCAATTTCAAAGCAGTCACACATTGTGTTATAAAAATCTTCGTAAAAACATTTTTTTACTAGCCTACTATTTTTAAAATTTTTAAGTTTTCCAGTTTCATTTCAGTCGCATTTTTTCCTTGTAGCTTCATTTAGATATTTTCCTTCAAATATTGACATTTAAGGTTTAATATGAGGTAGATATTGAGAAAACCTTAGTTTTCCTTGCTCTAATGAAAAGATTTCAAAACAAGAATATACTCGATGTTGGAAAAAAAGGGAGGTGAGAGAATCTGAAAACATATCTATAATTCAACGAGTGCTCCTTGGGTCATCTACGACGGCAATCTGTGTCGGGCTAAGTCAGCGCTATTTCAGCTCCGTCCATAACTCACATCGAAGATATATCCCGCGGCGAGCATCCCTTTCACCTTCACCTTTTTTCCGAGCTCCAACACGAAATTTAGAGATGAAGAAAACAATTTTTTTGCCGGTTGTATCGGCTTAAGGGATTTCCTTCGATGTAGAGCTGCACATTGAAATTATGACAGGTAGGAGCAGTTCAAGTCGTTCTAGAGCCTTCTATTGTTCTGGGAGTGGCCTAAACATTCTATAGCCATTGGTCTGTGGGAGTAGCTAAATCATACAAGAGCCCTCTTTTGGTTTATGAGAGTGGATTATATCATTCTAGAGCCTTCTATCGTAGGAGTGGTAAAACAATCTAGAGCCTTTATTGGTCTGTAGGTGTGGTTTAAAATATTCTAGACTCTTCTATTGGTCTGTGGTGAGCCTTAAATATCTAGAGCCTTCTATCGGTCTGTAGGTGTGGTTTAAATATTCTGACTCTTCTACTGGTCTATGGGGAGCTTAAACATTCTAGAGCCTATTGGGTTGTAGGTGTGGTTTAAAATATTCTAGACTCTTCTATTGGTCTGTGGAAGTGGCTTAAAATTCTACTCTTCTACTGGTCTATGGAGAGGCTTAAAACATTTTAGAGCTATTGGTCTGTAGTGGCCTAAAACATTCTATAGCCTTCTATTGGTCTGTGGGATAGGCTTAAAACATTCTATGCTGTTTATTGGTCTGTAGGAGTGGCCTAAATATTCTAGAGCTTCTATTGGTCTGTGGGAGTGGCCTAAAACATTCTATAGCCTTCTATGGTCAGTGGGATAGGCTTAAAACATTCTATACTGTTTCATTGGTCTGTAGGAGTGGCCTAAAACATTCTAGTGCCTTCCATTGGTCAGTAGAAATGGCTAAGCATTCTAGTGCCTTCCATTGGTCAGTAGGAGTGGCCTAAATCATTCTATAGCCTACTATTGGTTTGTGGGAGTAGCTAAAATCATTCTAGAGCCTTCTATTGGTCAGTAGAAGTGGCCTAAAACATTCTAGAGCCTTCCATTGGTCTGTAAGAGGGCCTAAAACATTCTATAGGCTACTATTGGTCTGTGGGAGTAGCTAAAATCATTCTAGAGCCTTCTATTGGTAGTAGAAGTGGCCTAAAACATTCTAGTGCCTTCCATTGGTCAGTAAGAGTGGCCTAAAACATTCTATAGCTACTATTGGTCTGTGGGAGTAGCTAAAATCATTCTAGAGCCTTCTATTGGTTTGTGGGAGTGGCCTAAACATTCTATAGCCTTCCATTGGTTTGTAGAAATGGCCTAAAACATTCTAGTGCCTTCCATTGGTCAGTAGGAGTTGCCTAAAACATTCTACCTCTTCCATTGGTCTTTAGGAGTGGATAGACAACAAGGTACATCCTAGATAATCAGAAGAGAGAGGGGGAAGGATTTAAACAATTTTTGTGGCTTCGACCGCTGGCCGCTGCCGTCCCAGCGTAAATACCCTTGTGTAGATTGCTGTGATTTATTTTCTAGATTTTGTAAAAAAAAATGGGCGAAAAAAAAGTTCAAAAAGTCAATTTGTGCATTCATTGCCGAAGAAATTTGCAATCAAAGGGGACGAGGACTCTAAGAGATGAATTTAAAATTGCTAAATATAAAATTCGCTTCTGTTTTGGACGTGAGAAATAAAAGAGCGTGGACGTCCGGCGGGTTTCGGACTCGGGAGAGGCGGGAAGGGAGAAATCGGAGCTTATTAGAAGTTTGTTCCCGTCTGGAAGTTTGAGGCAATAATGTCTTAGGGAGTTCGATTGGAATTTTTTTTCCCTTTTTTCTGTTTTGGACGTGAGAAATAAAAGAGCGTGGACGTCCGGCGGGGTTTCGGACTCGGGAGAGGCGGGAAGGGAGAAATCGGAGCTTATTAGAAGTTTGTTCCCGTCTGGAAGTTTGAGGCAATAATGTCTTAGGGAGTTCGATTGGAATTTTTTTTTCCCTTTTTTTTTTCTTTCTCTCTTTTCTTTTGAAGCATTCTTCCCCCACGTTAGAAACAAGAAAAGCACTTATATTAACTTGAGAAATTTACTAAACCCTTAATGATCTTTTTGCCTCGTAGATCTTTTTGCCTCGTAAATCAATGAGCGGCGGTAATTGAACGTTTAGCAGACCCTAAATATTTATTTTCCGCTATTTCTTTTTTATTTATAAGCCCTCGTGAAAAATAATAAAAATGTGTCTTTTTGTACTTTTATAATGGGCCATCATTAATGGACGCTTTGGATATTTGAACGTCCAACATTCTCGGGAAAGGAACAAAAGCCTTTTGTTCCCGAGAGCCCTTTTTTGCAATTTTCAACATAAACCTAGAATTTTTAATTTCCTTTTTTTAAAAAAATTTTTTAAATAATTTTAATTAAAATGTCGCCAGAGTTCAACTTATAAAGTTCTATAAACTAGAAATTTTTAATTAAAACGGAATTAAATAGAACATTGAGGTGACATTAGTGTAAACAGGAAACTTTTAAAAGGCAATTAGGTATTTATCGCAAACAACTAAGTCGACGAGGGGATGAAGATGAAAGGGCTCCACTGTCGTTTCCATCAGAAAGTCCTTTTGAAGAACAAAGGTTGCAATAAAAGTACAAGGTGACGTTCGATCATAGGGAGGGGAGGATGTTGAAAAAAGTGGTGGAAAGAGGCATTGCAAAAGAGCTCAAAGAGTCAATAGAAAGCTATCTAGAAAAAACTCGATTTTCCCCTCTCTTTCGCTGAATAATTCAGAAATCCGATAAGCCATCGAGGTAAGATTAGAGTCGACAAATATTTATTGAAATTACTCTTTTCTCAAGTGATTTACCTTTTAAATATTTGGAAGATGGTTTTCACTCTGATATCGTATTAACGATATCGAGGAAAACGCCCAAAAACCGGCATAATGGAGCTTCTCGGCATAAGAAGGCACTATAGCTCTTCTTATCGGCATAAAAAAGATGTATAGCTCTTCTTATTGGCATAAAAGGAGCTATAGCTCTTCATATCGGCATAAAAAGTAGCTATAGCTCTTTTATCTGCATAAAAAGAAGCTATAGCTCTTATTATCGGCATCAAAAGGAGCTATAGCCCTTCTTATCGGCATAAAAAGGAGCTATAGCCCTCTTATCGGCATAAAAAGGAGCTATACCTGGTTTTTGGATTAAAAAGGCGCTATAGCTCTTATTATCGCTATAGAGTAGCTTTCGGCACGTTATGGCAAAAAGAGGCCATAACGTGGATTTTCGGAATAAAAATTTCTATAGAGCAGCTTTTCGGCATAAAAAGGAGGTATAGCTCTTCTTATCGGCATAAAAAGGAGGTATAGCTCTTCTTATCGGCATAAAAAAGAAATTATAGCTCTTCATATCGACATAAAAGAAGTTATAGCTCTATAGGGTAGCTTCTCGGCATAAAAAGGGGCCATAACGTGGATTTTCGGAATAAAAATTGCTATAGAGCAGCTTTTCGGCAAAAGGAGCTATACCTGGTTTTCTGGCTTAAAAATGCGCTATAGCTCTTCTTATCGCTATAGGGTAGCTTTTCAGCATAAGAAGGGGCATAACGTGGATTTCGGAATAAGATCCGCTATAGAGCAGCACTTCGGCATAAAAAGGAGCTATAGCTCTTCTTATCGGCATAAAAAGGGGATATAACGTGGATTTTCGGCATAAAAGGTGCTATAACGTGGATTTTCGGCATAAAAAGGCGCTACAAAGTATCTTCTCAGCAAAGCGCTATAGCTCTTCTAATCGGCATAATCAGGCGCTATATGGTAGTGGTTTTTCGGCATTTATCGTTGATTTTTGGCATAAAAAGGTGCTGCTATCGCTTGCTACAAATCCACTTATTAGATAAACATTATAAAATACTTTCAAAGTATTTCAATGATTCAGTGTCATCTTAATTTTTAAACTTTATTTTAAGAAATAAAACATTCTTTAAAGTTTTATGGGTGACAATAATCCGAAGATAATTCAGGTAAATGCGTGCGGGAGGGTTGGGGAGGATTGACGTGTAACTTGTTCGGATGAGACTCCCCGAGCTGAAACTTGCGACTCAGAAATTGCCCTATTATGTATTGACCAAACTTAGTTTAATATTCTAAACTGTTCACTGATGAATATATTAGCATTGGGTATTAATTACATGTTTCAAGTCACAAGTTAAATTGAAACAGATGACGAAAGATTTGATGGTGGGGGGGGGACTGAAGCGTTTTTGATTGGCTCGTTTTGGAAGTATGCGAGGCCACGCACGGAGGTAATTCTGCGGGTCTACATGTCTTCATCATCGTCTTACTCATTTTTCTTCTTAACCCTCTTTTCTTACATTCTTCCTTTATTTACTCCCGTGTAATATTTTCTCACCCTCGAAATCCTTAATTAATTAACTCCCTATTATTTTTATCACGAAATATTTATGGTGTCATTTTTTGTTTCTAATTCTTGGGCTCCTATTGTGGAGGAAGTTAAAAACGAGGCTTTGAGACCTCTTAATTCCCAAGACCCATTTATTCAGGGTAACGGACCTTTAGGGGATAGATGCGTCCTATTGGGCCTAAGGCTAAATCACTTCCCTTCACACAAATCACTAGTCCGTTTAATCTTATTTAAACCCCATCGCACTATCCCTTTCTATTAAACACCTTTATATCTATAACTTCATATCCAGCCACAAAACTTAAAGGTTTTTCACTTAAAAATATACTTGCGGTCAACCTGCGTCGAAGAGTGACGGCTTATCGTTTCTAGGCATAAAAGAAGCTATAGCTCTTTCATAAAAAGGAGCTATAGCTCTTCTTATAGGCAAAAAAAGGAGCTATTGCTCTTTACTGGCATAAAAAGGAGCTATAGCTCTTCTTATCGGCATAAAAAGTAGCTATAGCTCTTCTTATCGGATGAAAAGGAGCCATGCTCTTATAAGCGATGTTTGAAAGGGAAGTTTTTCTATCAGTTTATAATTTTATATTCATACAAATCTAAGGGAGCCCTTAAATCCGTGCGGTCTGCGTCGAAGGGTTTGCCTGCTTGGGCGTTTGGAAAATAAATAAACCGGGGGGAAAAAAAGGAATCGTGAAAGTTGTGACAAGGACGATGGAAAAGTTATTTTAAACGTCAAAAAGCCACGCCGCCGCCGACCGGGTTTACATATTCACGGGCTTACATGTACACAAATAATTCCAAGTCAAACAAAAGAGGATCCAACCTAATTAGACTCGCTTTCTGAATTTGGAATCGTTTAAGTCAAACAACGAACCAAACGTGGTCTAGATACGCCAAAGCCCGGCCTACCTCAGAATCCTCACAGATTTATAATCCATATTTAATTCAGAAAAGACGTTTAGAGACAATAATGCATGCTATATCTCTTTTATCGGCATAAAAGGCGCTAATGCTCTCTTATAGGCAAAAAGGCACATATCTTGTAGGCACAAAAGGCGCTATAGCTACGGTGACCAGACATACTTCTTTGGAAGGACATGTACTGCTTTTGAGTTCCATGCACTACCACGTATCATGTACCAAGCGTACTACTTTTTGGAATTCTTGCGAGAATTCAAAATAAAGAAAATTTGCTAAAAATAAAAATAAGAGAGAAAAATTTTTTAAAGACGATTGAGTCCCTACATGAGTGTAGGGAAATGTTATGCCGGTCATTGTAGCTGGTTGGCCATCCTGATATCGTTTATCGAATGAAGGATTGAAACCTCATGGAGGTAATGAGGTTTCATACAAGGTTTGGTTTCACACAGTTTAGCGCTTGTTTTCGTTTATGTATTTTGACGTTGTTTAATATTGCATCGTGTATTGTGGATTTTAAAAACTGCTTGGAGATGTATTCATTCTTCTCTATTCATACAGTCTAGAGAAGATCTGCTGAAAAACATCCATAGCGCTGAAAAATATAGACTTATTCAAGATATTATTAATTTCTTCTAGTCTTCCAAATTTGAAATAAAACAGTTTTGTGCTAACGTCACCGCTTTAGGTAGATTTTTTTAAAATTTTATACTTGTAATTTCTTAAAATAATTAATACTCATAATACATTATATATTTGTAAGAATGAACCACAAAAACACCCCGTGTAAAAAACACCCCGCCTCGCAAAAATCCTTTTACATCAGCCGGAAAAAGTGTGATATCAACTTCCCCGCCCTCAAATGAGCGAGAAGAGTCGATACGCCCGAGGGTAGGTACGATGATGTGAGAAGCATGATGCCCGTGCTCCCGTTTTCAATGCTCCCCTTGGCGGCATCGCGAAAATGCTATCAGTGATTGCCGTATTTATCAAGCCCTGGAACGTCCTGGAACGGTTAAGAATTACTGTGTTATCACTGAGTTCCTAACTAATCACTAGTATACACCCCATACAGGTACGATGATGTGAGAAGCATGATGCCCGTGCTCCCGTTTCAATGCTCCCCTTGGCGGCATCGCGATGCTTTGTATCAGTGATTGCCGTTATTTATCAAGCCCTGGAACGTCCTGGAACGGTTAAGAATTACTGTGTTATCACTGAGTTCCTAACTAATCACTAGTATACCCCATACACATACATACACATACCCCCCCCCCCGTACTCACACATGACACTACGCCTTCATCTACGTATGTCTGAGTGTTGAATCATAACGATTTTTCCCGAAGAACGCACAGCACGTCTTAACTACGTCCCTGTAAACAAACATTTCGCGATGCCGCCAAGGGGAGCATTGAAAACGGGAGCACGGGCATCATGCTTCTCACATCATCGTACCTACCACTCGGCGTATCGACTCTTCTCGCTCATTTGAGGGCGGGGAAGTTGATATCACAACTTTTCCGGCTGATGTAAAAGGATTTTTGCGAGGCGGGGTGTTTTTTACACGGGGTGTTTTTTGTGGGGATATCATATCTTTTTGTAGTTTTAATTAATAGTTCAAGGCCAAATAGGTCAGGTTAGCTGTTGACCCATTACACTGGCAAAAATTACCCAATTTATGTTTTATGTTTCGTTCTTTTTTCGTCAGTTCTTTCGTTCTTTTTAGGGTCGAATTTACCTTAAGGGGTCAGGAAGACCCATTTCCGAAATCCGACCTCTGGTGTAAATCGGATGTACAGAAGCGCCTCAGACTAACTGACGATCGAAAAATGATCACTGGTCAAATTGACCCCAAGGGGTCTGGAAGACCCTTTTCCGAAATTCGACCTTATGGTGTAATCGGGTGTACAGCCGGCGCCACAGACAATGATCACTGGTCAAATTGACCCTGAGGGTCTGGATGACCCATTTCCGAAATCCGTCCTCATTACTATACTCGTCCTCATTGCTAAACTCAGAAGGAAGCTCTGTGCACAATTTCAAGTCGATTGGTCTTGTCTCCAGGCTGTGTACCCGTTAAAGTGGCTAAAATTACCCTAAAATTTCAGTTTTTTGTTCCTAACTTTTTTTTAAGTTAAGATTTCGGGGTAAATCTTTCAAAAGGCACTGGCTCAAGTTGAAAGGAAGCTCTGTGCAAAATTTCAAGTCAATCGGTGCGCTAGGAGAGGCTGTAGCCTTGTCTAGCTGAATAGAAGAAGAAGAAGAAGAAGAAGAAGAGAAGAAGAAGAAGAACACGGTAAAGGCGAAAAACCGGGTTTTCAGACTTTTATATCTCGGCTCCCTGTGGACCGATCGACTTGAAATTTTCAGCGTTTACTCATATCATATCAAAGTAAATCTGTAGCAATTTCAAGTCGATCGGTCCACAGGGAGCCGAGATCCAGATACCTGAAAAACGCAAATCGTGACGTCCAGTAAACATACACTTGGTAGGTACCGTTTTCTGACGTCTTCGGACTGGGTGTTGCTTGGCGGGGCGGAACGCTACCGCGTTCCTAAAACATCTGTTTTAATTCTTCCTCATACACAAAATATGTTTCGGCTTGTAATATCATAAATTTTGGTTTCTTGTTAAATACATGACACTAAATTATGTCAAAAAGGTCTTTAATTCTTATAAAACCAAAATTTAAAGATCTTTTCATTGTAAGTCGGAACAAATATCACAAAAAAAAAAAAATTCTAGGGAAAACACGAATTGAAATTGAAATTGAAAATTCAAGAATGAAAATCAAAATTCAAGATTCAAAATGAAATTCAAGAATGAAAATCGAAATTCGAGAATGAAAATCAAAATTCAACAAGGAAATTCCCTGCTCAAGATTTCGAGACAAATAGAACATCCATTGGTGAGGGATGACTCTTCTGTATGGTCAAGATCATTATTATTATTCATTACTTAATTGATATTATTATTACTGTATTGGGCCTAATATGGTCATTTTTATTATATCGCCTTATATGGCTGAAGTATACTATCTTACAAGAAGATTTGCTTGGAGATAGGGATTATTATTATCATTATCATTATTTTATTATATCTACGATCAAGACTGAAGACATCCTATCAACACATTGGAATGGAACTAAGGAAAACTTAATGAAAAATTTATGATTTATTTAAGAAAAAAATTATTCAAGAAAGAAGAAAGAAGTTAAGAAGTTTTTTTATTCAATTATTCCTTCGAAATAATTGTCTCCAAAGCGGGGGGATGTAAGAATGAAACATCTGTTTTAATTCTTCCTCATACACAAAATATGTTTCGGCTTGTAATATAAATTTTGGTTTCTTTTAAATACATGACACTAAATTATGTCAAAAAGGTCTTTAATTCTTATATTTTTTATGTTGTTTACGGTTGGAAAATGTCCTGCTTTTTAGGAAAAAAAATCTGGTCACCGTAGCTATAGCCCTTCTTATAGGCCCAAAAAGGCGCTATAGCTCTTCTTATCGGCATAAAAAGGCGCTATAACTCTTCTTATCGGCATAAAAAGGCGTTATTGCTCATCTCAAAGGCACAAAAGGTGCTATCTATAGCCCTCCTTATAGGCCCAAAAAGGCGCCATAACTCTTCTTATCGGCATAAAAAGGCGCTATAACTCTTCTTATCGGCATAAAAAGGCGTTATAACTCTTCTTATCGGCATAAAAGGCGTTATTGCTCTTCTTAAAGGCACAAAAAGGCACTATAGCCCTTCTTATAGGCCCAAAAAGGCGCTATAGCTCTTCTTATCGGCATAAAAGGCGTTATAACTCTTCTTATCGGCATAAAAAGCTCTATAGCTCTTCTTATCGTCATAAAAAGGCAATTTAGAGTGGCTTTTTTGGCATTGTTTAATTTCTCGGCATAAGCCATAGCTTAGTTTATCGGCATAAAAAGACGCTATAGACTAGCTTCTCCTCACACAAAGGAGATGGGCGAAAAAGAGAAATTCTTTAAAATCTTTCTGTTTTATCGCATTGTTTACAAGAAAAATGAGGCACCAAAACTTTATTTTAATAGATCCTTTGAAAGCCTCTCTTTAGAAAGATGGCGGTAGGGGAGGGGTTGGGAAAAAAAGCTGTTTCAATATTTGTCCAAGTATTTCAACCGCAAGGGTGAGAAATCGGAAGTTTTCCTTCATTTTTTTTTATTCCACTTTTTTATATATAATTTTCGAGAAGCTTCTCAGAAAAGGCGGAGTCGAGGATGACGCTTTTATTGGTCGGTTTTGAATAGGGAGTTGACAGGTGGTTTCTTTATGGCAATCTTGAGATCTTCGATGTATGAAAAGAAATAAAGTTCAGACGTAAAAAAAATATTGATTCGAAGATTTTTTTAAAGGGAAAAAGCCGTGAAATCCTCATGCTTCAAGTTTATAAACGTTCTATTGGCAAAAGGGCTCTTAAACTCAAGAAGGCTAATGGACAAGTTCTTGTAAAACTCTTTTCTCACGTCGAAATACGTTCGATAAACACGTCTCTTTGTTATTTTTTTAATCTCAAGATGTAATAAGCTCGACAGACGGTTTTTGGGTCATTTCCAGAATCAAACATTCCTTAGAGCGCCTTCTGTGAGAAAAAAGAAAATGTTGAACTCTTATAACTGCATTTGCACCTTTTTATGCCGATAAGAAGAGCTATAGCACCTTTTTACGCCGAGAATCAACACTATAGGCTATAGCGCCTTTTTAAGCCGAGAAGCTTCGCTTTAGCACCTTTTTATGACGATAAAAAGACGTATAGCGCCTTTTTATGCCGAGAAACCACGATATAGGCGCCTTTTTATTCTGGGAAGCTACGCTTAGTGCCATTTTATGCCGATAAGAAGAGCTATAGTGCCTTTCTATGCCGATAAGAAGAGCTATAGCGCCATTTTATGCCGATAAGAAGCTATAGTGCCTTTCTATGCCGATAAGAAGAGCTATAGTGCCTTTTTGCCGATAAACCACGCAATTGCGCCTGGTTATTCCAGGAAGCTTCGTTATTGCACCTTTTTTATGCCGATAAGAAGAGACTTTTTATGCCGAGAAGCCACGCTAAGTGCCTTTTTATGCCTAGAAACTTTATTTGAAGTAGCTTTTAAGGATTTCTGAACGTTTTTAATTCTTAGAAGTTGGCGAACGATACGATACGATACGGAGATTAAGTAATATTACACTTCTTCCAACGATTTAGGAAGCTGTGGATCGCCTTATTTGATGATTTTTCAAGGCTTAAAAATAAAATCAATAAATGAAACAGAACGCAATTCATTAGATAAAAGTTACCATGGCGATGATGCGGGAAAACAATTTTAAAACTCTTTTTTTAAATTAAAAATCAAGTTTTTAGTTTTTTTTTTCTTGGAAACTGAGAAATTGTGGGATTTAATATTCATTCAGATTAAATTCTCATTAATATCTAATCGTTAAGAATGAGAGAAAAGCGTGGCCTTTTCCGTATTCCCATTGAGTGGAGCGAGCGATAAATTAATCGCAACTGTTGCCGCGGTTATTGATTCTTGTAGAATTTATCGCCCGGTCCCACATTTCTCTGTTGTGTTCGGCGGACGAGAGGCGGCTGGAGTGGGGGCTGCTGGGGGCAAAAACCTTTTTTTTTTCTAATAACATTCTAGAAGACTAATCTTCTTATTAACAACTCTTCCAGTTTTTCATTAAATTGTTAGAAATATTGAAAGAGTTTGATGAAATTATTACGTTCCCGATGGCCCTTAAGCCTCTAATTCAATTAGAGACTCTCCCCCTTCACTAACTCTGACGGACTTCCGATAACAAGAAACTCTTTTTCCAAAAGAAACGTTTCGAATACAAAAAAGGCCTTAAGTTTAAAAAAAAAAAAAATTCAATCTTTTTTTTGTTCATCAGGAACTTTGTCTTAAATGACCCCTGAAATTAGAAAGTGAACCATTTTAAAAAGGAAGAAAAAAAAAAGAAGAAACAGTGTAAATTGGGGTATACAGACGACAATACTTGTCCGAAGGAACCAATTTGTGAACTTCCGAAGTTTATTAGTGTAAAGAATGGAGGATTCGTAAGTGCAATGAACTAAAAAAAAAAAAAAAAAAAAAAGAGAAGAAAGGGTGGAGGAAAAAAGATTCTCTCAGTAAGGATTTGTCAGAGGGAAAGGGTGTCTACATCGATTTACGAGCCCTGATGTAAATTAGACCCGGAGAACGAAATGTTTGTCTTTTCGACTCCTGGGAAAGAAAAAAAAAATATACAAAAAAATCCCTTCAACTTAAAACGGCGACATTTTAAAATAGAATTAGGAGAAGGTTTTTTTCCATTCGTTTAGCGCTTCGTCGCTTTTTCTAATCGAATAAGAGTGAAAACAGTTGTATGTTATCAGTTATCGTAGTGGTTTTCGGTTTCTAAAAGTATGTTAATAAAAAGGGGCTATAGCGTGGCTTTTTGGCATAAAATGGCGCTAAAGGACAGTTTCTCAGCATAAAATACCGTAGCTTCTTGGCATAAAAACGCGCGCTGTAACGAAATTTCCGGCATAAAAAGGCGCTATAGAGTAGCTTCTCGGCATAAAAAGGCGCTATAAGTGTAGCATCTTGGATGAAATGACGCTAAAGGGAAGTATTTCGGCATAAAAAGGAGCTAAAGGGCAGTTTCTCAGCATAAAAAGTCGCTATACTGTAGCTTCTTAGCTTAAAAAGAGGCTATAGCGTGGATTTTCGGCATAAAAAGGGGCTATACTGCGGATTTTCGGCATAAAATGGCGCTAAGGGTAGTATCTCGGCATAAAATGGCGCTAAAGGGCAGTTTCTCAGCATAAATGCGCTATACCGTAGCTTCTTGGCATAAAATCGCTCTATAACGAGAATTTCCGGCATAAAAAGGAGCTATAGAGTAGCTTCTCGGCATAAAAAGGCGCTTTAGTGTAGCATCTTGGGATCAAATGGCGCTAAATGGAAGTATTCGGCATAAAAAGGAGCTAAAGGGCAGTTTCTCAGCATAAAAGTCGCTATACTGTAGCTTCTTAGCTTGAAAAGAGGCTATAGCGTGGATTTTCGGCATAAAAGGGGCTATATTGCGGATTTTCGGCATAAAATGGCGCTAAAGGGCAGTTTCTCGGCATAAAATGGCGCTAAAGGGCAGTTTCTCAGCATAAAAAGGCGCTATACTCTAGCATCTTGGCATAAAATCGCTCTATAACGAGAATTTCCGGCATAAAAAGGAGCTATAGAGTAGCTTCTCGGCATAAAAAGGCGCTTTAGTGTAGCATCTTGGGATAAAATGGCGCTAAAGGGTAGCATCTCAGCATAAAAAGGCGCTAAAGGGCAGTTTCTCAGCATAAAAAGGCGCTATAACGTGGATTTTCGGCATAAAAAGGCGCTATAGAGTAGTTTTTCGGCATAAAAAGGCGCTATAGGGTAGCTTCTCGGCATAAAAAGTTGCTACAGCGTCGCTTCTTGGCATAAAAAGGCGGTTTAGAATCAAAAATTCCCATTATGCTATTGATAATATTGGTTCGAACTTAAAAAATTTTAAAAGAAAACTACAAGATTTTATAATTTTCCACGTTGTAAGGGTTGTCTTTTAAGTAAGGGAATGAGAATACTAATTAGCGATGACCGCCTTCCTACTCAGAGATCATAAAATGGTTGAAGGAAAGCGAAGAAGGCCTCGGAAAACCGGGGGGTGGCGGCGGGGACGAGAGAGAAAAGTGGGGGCGTAATTTCCCGGGAGGGCAATTTAATTTTCCTGACTTCTCTTCCCCTCTTATTAATAATAATTCTCGTGAAAATTTGCAAATTGTTTTCTTGGCTTCAGGGACAGATTAGATGAAAATGTATTCAATGCCGTTCCGTCTCATTTAAGCCTCACGGAGGGCCTACTCGTGTGGGTTCATCCCATTAGTATTATTTTAAACAATTATCGAAGCCCATATTTACATATTTTTTACATTTACATATTTACATATTACTCTAGAAAAAAATGGCGTTTCAAAGAGCAAAAAACTAAGGAATTTTTTAATAATTACGTAAAGGAAGTTACTTCAGCGCCTTTTCAGGCTGATAAGAAGAGCTATAGCGCTATTTTATGCCTAGAAGCTACGCTATAGCGCCTTTTTATGCCGAGATGCTACCATTTAGCGCCATTTGAGCAAAAAAAACCAGGCTGTAGCGCCTTTTTATGCCGAGAAGCTACCCTATAGCGATAAGAAGAGCTATAGCGCCATTTTATGCAGAGAAGCTACGTATAGCGCCATTTTATGCCGAGCACCTACACTAAAGCGCCTTTTTATGCCGATGAGAAGAGCTATAGCGCCTTTTTATGCCGGATGCTACCCTTTGGCGCCTTTTTATCCCTAGAAGAAACGCTTGAGCGCCTTTTCATGCCGAAAATCAACGCAAAAGCCCCTGTTTATGCCGAGAATCTAGTAAAAGCGCCTTTTTATGCCGAAAACCAACGCTAACAGCGCCTTTTTATGCCTAAAATCAACGCTAATGCCACTTTTTGTGCCGAGAAGCTACGCTGTAGCGCCATTTTGTGCCGAAAAACAACGTTAAAGCCCCTTTTTATGCCGAGAATCTAGGCTATAGCGCCTCTTTATGCCGAAAATCAAGGCTAATGCCACTTTTTATGCCGAAAAGCTACGCTGTAGCGCCATTTTGTGCCGAAAATCAACGCTAATGCCACTTTTTATGCCGAAAAGCTACGCTATAGCGGCTCTTTAGGCCGAATATCAAGGCTAATGCCACTTTTTATGCCGAAAAGCTGCGCTATAGCGAATTTTCTTATGAAAAGAAGCTTCCGCCTCCCAACTAAAATTTGAGGCCTTTGTCACTTTTTGTACTGTAAATTGAAAGAGTTTTTATACCTTAACAAAGAGCTATTTTATTTTTTCAAATTGAGGAAGTTTGAGAGAGGGAAAACGTTCCGGGGCTTTTCCGGTAGCGAAACCGCATTGGGAGTAATTGCCGTGAAAAAGGAAAACACTGGTAACGAATGAAATGCGGGACAAAAATGCCGTCGACAGCAGAAAAGGGCCCGTTCGAAGGGATGAAGGACGGCCCGAAGGGTGGGGCTGTTCAAGTCGCTTCGGGCCATTTCTGTTTCCAACTAGAACGCCTCCAGGCTTGTCTGCTAGTTCTCCTATATTAGCGAAACTAGTCTTTTCGTTTTCTATCACTAATTATTGTTTATTAATATTATTTTTCATCTGTTGGTACCCCTGTATTTTTCGAATTTGTTACAAACCGAAAGTCGAATCCTATAACCGAAAAAAAAGAACTTAAAAAATTTAAAAAAAAAAGGAAAACCCGGAAAATTTTAGGAAAAAACCGAAACTTTAAAAAAAAACCGGAAAATTTTTCAAAAAAAAAAGAAAATTTTTCAAAAAAAACCGGAAAATTTTTCGTAAAAAAAAGGAAAATCCGGAAAATTTTTCGTAAAAAAATCCCCCTCCCTTATTCTTTCCCTCTGTTATACTTCCCCCTCCGTTTTATGTCCCCTCCGTTTTACTTCCCCTCCTATATTCTTCCCCCTCCTATATTGTTACTTCTCTTTAAGGAAGTTTTCGTTGGAAGCTCTTCAAACCAGTACTTTCTGGCTAATTTTACCGTTTCTAACCTCCTAGATTCAAAAGTAAAATAATGACTGTAGATAAAACCTTTGTAGAACTTTGCCCTTTATCCCATTTTATTTTTTCGCCGACCTAATAAAATGTAGGTGGGGATTATTTGAACAAATCGCTGACCGAGATAGGAGCGAGATAGCTGACCTTGCGGTTATCGCTTGTTAGGAAGGCTTAGAGACAGACCAATATGTTTGCATCCGGATTAGCCGATAATTGGAAGGTAGCAATTAGAACGCTAACGATTAGAAAAACGCCACTAAATAAACAAAGGATAACCATTTAATTTAAATGATAAAAGAGACGCCCATATAAAAAAAGGTGATTTATAAAGAGTAAACATTCATTCTTTCCACAGGATGGGACCCGAGGGAAAAATTAACTTTTGTTTTCACGGATTTAAAAAAAAAGGTCATTACGGCTTTTAGCGGTTTCAATTCGACATCTCTTCAAATTCCGGCGCCTAACCGACCTTTTTTTCTTTTTAATTAGAGATTTTCAAGTGTAAATTCTTCTGGCCTATTTAATTTCATTACGAAAAAACCTTCGGTAATTAAACATTCTTTAGGCTGATAAAACCGACAGGAGACAGTTTGGTTGGATTTCAAGTTTAATGGCGTTTTTTAAACATTTTGGTTAGTAAATCACAGGTTGAGCAAAAGTGGCTCTATCTTGTGGAGAACTATGGAAAAATTGGAGTTTGCCTTAATAAAATGATAAAATACATGGTTTTTCCCGGTGAAATTCAAATATCATGACCTGATCAAATCCATAGCACCAAAAAAAAAAAAAAACCGAGAATCTAAAAAAAAAAACTTTTTTTTTTAGTTCATAACCAACAATGGAGAAAAAATAACTGACACATCATTAGTGACAGTAGCTCTATCTTGTGGAGTACTATGGAAAAATTGGAGTTTGCCTTAATAAAATGATAAAATACATGGTTTTTCCCGGTGAAATTCAAATATCATGACCTGATCAAATCTATAGCATCCAGCTGATCCAAATTTACTCGACACCCCTCTAAGGAATCACGAGAATCAAACTAAATTAAATGATAAAATACATGACTTTTCCGAGTGAAATTCAAATATCTTGACCTGATCAAATCTATAGCATCCAGCTGATCCAAATTTACTCGACACCCTTCTCGGAAATCCCGAGGAATCGAAAAAAAAAAAGTTTTTAATTTAGTTCATAACTAACAATGGAGTGAAAATAACTGAAACGTCATGAGTGAAAGTGGCTCTATCTTGCGGAGAACTATGGTAAACTGCGAGGTTACTTTAGACATAATTTCAAGGACATCCCGTTGCAAAGGCTTATTCAGCTGTAATGTGATTTTTGATGATTTTGGATAGTAAAGTAACTTTTCTTCTTAAAAAAAAATTTTTTTTTTGTTAAATTCCTTCCATCTCAGCACCTCACAAAGGGAATTTTCAGCGCATTACGCACGAGTAATCTCCGATGAAATTGAACAGAATAAATCCGTACCATTTTATACATAAAACGGGTCGTAAAATGCAAATGTCCCCGATAGAAAATTAGAGGGGGAAATTATTTCGTCGGATTTTGTCGTCGGGAGGGTGAGCTTGGATGTTGAAAACGTGCATTCAAGTGCCCCTTATAGGAGAATATCCAACAAGGGAGAACTGACGGAAGTATATAATTAGAGCGAGCTAAGTGAACCACATAATAAGGCCCTACGTGGCTCTCCGCTTGCAATATCACCTCCTCGCCCCCTTCCCCTTCTTCATCCGCCTCCCGACAGCCTAATTGTGTTACCTCCTCTAAGTGACTCAACATACTTTACTCAACCGCACACGGATCGCCTCTCCGCCGTCTTTTGTATTCAACACGTGTCGTGTTTCCTCTTTATGCCCTTCTCTAAATCTTTTTTAATAATAAACTCTATAATTCAATTCTTCCTCATCCTAAAATTAATTAAAAGGATAGTTTTAACTTTCATCCGAATAAGTATTAGGTGGTAACAGTGATTGGAGTGATTGCTACTTTTAAATCACGGTTAAAAGACTTCTGAAAAATCACAGTATCTGATAGCTCTTTCCAATCACCATAGAGGTAAGAATAAACTGGAGGGAGCCTATCCTCGAAAAAGCAAAACTGTCACCAAACACTGAAACAGTAATGCACCCCCAGCGCTCTCTCCAGTTTATCCTTCCATGCCAATCACTGATATCTCTACTATCGCAATCACTGTCAGTAACTGATACTTCTAAATAACCTGTGAAATATCACCGCGACTGTATTTTTCCTTGAAGTACCGATGTCTGAGCCTAAAATAATTAAAAGTTTTAACTTTCATCCGATAAAGTATTAGGTGGTAACAGTGATTGGAGTGATTGCTACTTTTAAATCACGGTTAAAAGTCTTCTGAAAAATCACAGTATCTGATAGCTCTTTCCAATCACCATGGAGGTAAGAATAAACTGGAGAGAGCCTATCGACGAAAATGCAAAACTGTCACCAAGCACTGAAACAGTGATGCAACCTATTTTACTCCTGACGTCATCCCCAGCGCTCTCTCCAGTTTATTCTTCCATGCCAATCACTGATATCTCTACTATCGCAATCACTGTCAGTAACTGATACTTCTAAATAACCGGTGAAATATCACCGCGACTGTATTTTTCCTTGAAGTACCGATGTCTGAGCCTAAAATTAATTAAAGTTTTAGCTTTCATCCGATAAAGTATTAGGTGGTAACAGTGATTGGAGTGATTGCTACTTTTAAATCACGGTTAAAAGTCTTCTGAAAAATCACAGTATCTGATAGCTCTTGCCAATCACCATGGAGGTAAGAATAAACTGGAGGGAGCCTATCGTCAAAAAGCAAAACTGTCTCCAAACACTGAAACAGTAATGCAATCTAGTTTACTCCCGACGTCACCCTCAGCGCACCCTCTAGTTTATTCTTATGTACCTCCAATCACAGTCACTGATATCTCTGCTATCTCAATCACTGGCAGTAACTGATACTTCTAAATCACCAGTGAAATATCACCGCGACTGTATTTTTCCTTGAAGTACCGATCTTTGAGCCTAAAATCTTTGAGTATATAAAGTACCTTAAGAGAGCTCACTCTACGTAAAAAATGGGACACTAAAATCTCTTAGTACATGGAGCCAGCAAGAGAGAGCGCTAATGTAGACTGCTAGTTTTGGAGCCAAGGACAGAGCTCGCACTGACCGTTTACCGGGTGAATTTAAAAACTCCTAACCCAACAACCTCCTACTGTTATCACGTCTTCTCATATTGGCTCCCTGTATTCCCCCCCCTAATCAGAAGTGCTTTGAGTTTAGAGTTTTCAGGTTATCGTGTTTTGAAAAAGAGTGAAGTAATAAAAATTTTGTTTAAAATGTCGGGAAATGTTTGTTGCTATCCCAATTGTTTTAATTCCAGCCGAGTTAGCGGTGTCAGTATGTTTAGGATCCCGAAGGACCCCATGCGTCAAAGCTTATGGCTGAAACGAATGGCTAAGACTCCCGATTTTAAACCTGAAAACGGACGTGTATGCGCTAAGCATTTTGAAAAAAAAGATTTCCTTAATGGCAAATTAACCCGAAATGCATGCCCTGTCGCATATATATGCGACAATCACGATATTGCCCGTCTTTCTCCTGCTTCTCGATCGGTTGGCTCGTCTTTTTTTTCACCTTACAGGACGCCTCCTCGGCAATTTCGCCACGAAACATTTCCGTTACGAACGTATTCTCGTTCTGGAAACTTTCCTACACCCGATAAGTGCGTCAATGAGGTACGTTATTTGACTCCTTCACCATTGAACCTTAGCGGTTCATCATGTGCAATTGATAAATTTCCGGTGTTTACTCCTCAGCGTTCATTGCCAAGATCGGTTGGCTCTTCACTTTTGTCGCCTTACCGAACGCCTCCAGGGCAACGTAGCGACGATAATTCTAAAATCCTCACGCAGGTTTCTAGTCCATGCGTCAAACGTTCCCTATTCGCCATTCCTGAAGAAATGCCAAATACTCATCCTGAAATTTGCCCAAAATGCCCAGCATTAGAAAGGAAAATTGCTCTCCAAACAAAAATAGCAAAAAAATCCAAAAAAATAGCGCAACTGTCTTCCAACTTATGGAAAACCAAAAAAAAATTAAATTCCCTAAGGCTCCAACTTAAAAGACTTCCTAAACTGATTAAATTGCCAGAAACTCCAACAACATTTCTTTCCATGCAGTTGAACCACAAAAAAAGGACACCCTGGACTGCTAAAGAAAAACAATTTTCTCTCTCCATTTATTTCAAAAGCCCCTCAATGTACAAATTTTTAAGGAAAAAAAAGTTTCAATTACCTGGCCCTTCGACGATTAGAAAATGGCTCAACACCAGTAAATGCATTCCTGGTTTCACTAAACAAGTATTTGATGCGTTAAAGATGAAAGGGAAAGGCATGGAAAATTTGGAACGCGAATGTATTTTAATGTTTGATGAGATGGCCATCAAACAATGTTTAGAATATTCTAAATATTCTGATGTAGTCGATGGATTTGTCGATCTAGGACCCCTTGGGAGAAGTTCATCTATCGCCAAAAAAGCGACTGTGTTTATGCTTAGGGGTTTATTTCATTCATGGAAACTTCCGATAGCATATTTCTTAAGTTTTACATCTATCAACCAATTCGACCTGAAAAAGCTTGTACTTCAATGCCTTGATCATCTCAATCTAGCTGGCTTTCATCCTCGAGCAATTGTCTGCGACCAAGGAACCAACAATGTCAGCGTTGTCAGAAATCTTCATTCCACACCTGATCACCCTTACTTTTATTATAAGTGTCGGAAAATTTTCACGATTTTTGACGCCCCACATCTTCTCAAAAGCACTCGAAATAATCTGTTGAATTCCGATTATATTTTAAACGGAAATGTAATTTCCTTTCGACACATCATTAAAGCTTTTGAAAAAGATCAAAGAAATCTGTCATTATCCATGAGCAAGCTAACCGTAGACCATATCCGACCCACTACTTTCCAGAAAATGTCTGTGCGTTTAGCTGCTCAAGTCTTCAGTGCCACAGTGGCAGCAGCCCTTAGGACTTGTGTGGCCACGAAGGAGTTGTCGGAAGATGCGATTCACACTGCTAATTTTTTGGATGCCATGAACAACCTTTTTGATTCTTTGAATAGTCGCGTTCTTTACGACACAAATCCGAATCGATCTGCCTTGTGCAAAAAAAATAAAAAGGTGACTGAAAATTTTATTAAGGGTTTAATAATTTTCAAGACTTTAGTCAAGGTTCAAAAAAATGAAAGACCTCCCTGTTTCGATGGCTTTATCACGACAATTAACGCAATTCTTGGGATAAAAGATTTGTTCCCTGAAAATTTTATCCTAACGACAAGGTTAAATCAAGACACCTTAGAAAATTTTTTTTCGATTGCTAGGCAGAGAGGCGGTTACTCGCCTAATCCTACGGTGCGAGCTTTGAGGAGCACTATAAAAGCTTATTTCCAAAATAATATCATGGAACCTCCTCAAAGTTCAAATTGTGAAATGGACTTCGATGACTCCCTCCAAATTGATTTAGACCTCATTGCTCCTCAAGCCTATGTTGACGACCACACATATGCCACAACTGGCAATGAAATAAGCAGACAGCAGGAAGAGAGCTCCGACAGTGAAACTGCTGATGATGTGGCAATTCCATTCGATTTCAACAATGTTGGTCTAGAAATCTGTTCAGTAACATATTTTGCAGGATATCTCATACACTGGTTAAAAGACAAAGTGAAGAACTGTGATTGTGAGTGTATCGACACCCTTTCCTCCTCAAATGTTCTATGTAATGAAAAAGAACTACTTATATTAAATAGGGAATATTCATTGAACATGAAACATTTACAGTATCCTGTCGAAGAATTTGTCGAAGTTGTTGGTAAGTCCCTTTTATGTTTCCGGGAGAGTTTTCCAAAACATATCTTTAAGGAAAACCCAAAAAATATCATTATCACAATGATTAAAAAAAAAATTCTAGAAGTTAATGAATGGGCCAAAAATTTAAGTGCCAACACTTGGTGAACATGATTGACCATATGCTAATAGTTAAAATACACAAGGAGTGTCGGCTAATTTCAAAAAATAAAACTTCAAAAAATTGTTTAAGGCTAAGCCATTTCCAGGGAAAATAATTTTCAGTTTCCTATCCCATCAATAAAAAAAAAAAAAAAAAAAAAAAAAAAAAAATTTTAACCAAACCTATGATTTGTGGACAATAAAAAATTATGCACATAGGGTGAGTGTTTTAGTTTAATTAAATGTAATTTGGGCTTATAAGTTGCCCTGTGTACCTAACTTTTTGATGGAATAAAGAAAAGTAATAATATGCAATAGCCCATAAATCATAGACAGTCCTCAGTCTGTAAATTGGGAAGGAAATTTTTTTTATTTTTATAATACATACCTGTGTTACATGAAAGATTCATTTAACCAATAATAAATCTAATCTAATTCATTAATTATTAATTAGATTAGAACATTGTAAAATATTATTCCTAAAAATTTAATCCTTCCGTTTATTTATTTTTATGATCAATAAATAAATATTTATAATTGGACTTAAAGGAAATTAAAACTTGGATTAGTAGTCAAAATGAGATATCATTTGAACTATTTCACTCCATTTTTGGTGAAATGAACAGTAAACCATTGGTTCAATAAGTTATTTCTCGTTGGTTTTATTGTAGGTACTTAACTTATATAATTTGAAATAAAATATTAAAATCTGGGAAGTAAACACCCATTAGAAAAAAAATTCTCTCTTTTCATTATAAATTACTAAACTAATTTGGTGCTATTTATATTAAAATCTACGGCATTATAAATTTGTCGCATTGTTTTTATTTTATTTGATCTTTTTTAATCGAATGGGGGTACATAGCAAAAAAACGAAAAAACTGGGAGGAAAATCGCTTCCGCAGGCCGAAGGCGAAGCGGTAATTTGGAGCCCCATCACCTCGTAAGTAAAATAGTTGCAACATGGCATAGAACCGGAGAGAGTGAATTTGGCAACGTTGCCTCTCTATAAGGGCAGTTACGGCTCCTCTCAGCGCTATCTAGCCGATATGAATACAACATTAGTTTGTCTCGAAGCTCACAGATCGCGCTACTTCTGTTCAATTCCTGAATCATAGCCCCGGAGAACTCTCTAGAGGTACTTTATATACTCAAAGCTAAAATTAATTAAAAGGATAGTTTTAACTTTCCTACGATAAAGTATTAGGTGGTAACAGTGATTGGAGTGATTGCTACTTTTAAATCACAGTTAATAGTCTTCTGAAAAATCACAGTATCTGATAATTTGCCCTTCCCAATCACCATGGAGGTTAGAATAAACAGGAGGGAGCCTATCGTCGAAAAAGCAAAAATTAATGCAACCTTTTTTACTCCCGACCCAGCGCTCCCACCATGCCAATCACAGTCACTGATATCTCTGCTATCGCAATCACTGTCAGTAACTGATACTTCTAAATATCACCGCGACTGTATTTTTCCTTGAAGTACCGATGTCTAAGTAAAAACACTCTGTAGATCAGCTGGATGCAATGGTTTTGTTGATCCTTTGGGCTCTTTGATTACTTTTGATATTTTATTCTTTGACTTTCGACTTCTGCATAAGCCGATTATCTCCCCGGAGCGATATCCGCAAATAACAGAAGCAATTACATTAAAAGAGCGTGCTATAGAAAAAAAAAAAAAAAAGGAGGGGAGAAAAAAAAAGTCTCTTGGAGTATTTCCAAGACTAAAGAGCGCGATGCCAATAATTTTCTCCGCTAATAACCAAACATCAAAAAATTCCCTGAACACCATTCATTTCGCCATCAAATTAAAAATTTTTTTAACCCTCACTAATTGATTTTATACTTTTTTTGTCCCTGGGACGAATTAGCGAAGGAGGAGGGACGCCGATATATTTTAAAGCACGTTTTATGATAAGCATAAAGTCGAATGCACCGTTCATGATATCGTCTTGGGGATCATAGATGGCGAATATTACGGCTGTACTCCTGAGAAATGGAACTTTTATAACTTTTTTACCCACCCTGAAGTTTTTTCTCCCCGATATAAAATATGCAACGACTAAGTTTGAGGAAGTGAAATATTATAGTTGCTTCTCAATGTGGCCTAACGCTCTTCGAATAAAAATGAAAACAATGTTGTATTGAATGTTATGTTGGTACCTACTGTGGTATTTCGAACAATTCGATCGAGACGCTTTTTTCAGTTAATTCTGGGAAACTAAACTTGTGACGTTTCAGACAGTCGTACCAATCCTCCTGATTTCAAAAGATGGCTCTAAAATGAAGATTAAAAATGTCAAAAAGTCCGAGAAAAATACCCAATAATGTGGTTTTTTATGGAAAAAAAGGGGGGGGGGGGAGCCCAAAAATCTCTTCAAAGGGTTTTAAGGTCGTTAGGGATGGTTAGGGATGGTTAAACGTGTGACGTTTTAGACAGTCGTGCCAATCCTACTGATGGCTACAAAATAATGTCAAAAAGTCCGAGAAAAATACCCAATAATACGGTTTTTTGGTCGAAAAAGGGGGAAAAAAATGCCCCAAAAATCCCTTCAAAGGTTGTTAGGGATAAAACGTGTGACGTTTCAGACAGTAATGCCAATCCTTCTGATTTCAAATATTGGTTACAAAATAAAGATTAAAAATGTCAAAAGTACTCAATAATGCAGTTTTTTTTGCACAAAAAAAGGGGGGGGGGATGCCCAAAAATCCCTTCAAAGGGTGTTAAGGACGTTGGGGGTGGTTAAACGTGTGACGTTTTAGACAGTAGTGCCAATCCTACTGATCGCTACAAAATAAAGATTAAAAATGTCAAAAAGGTCGAAAAAAAATACCCAATAATGCGGTTTTTTGGTCGAAAAAGGGGAAAAAAATGCCCCGAAAATCCCTTCAAAGGTTGTTAAGGTTGTTAAGGATGGTTAAACGTGTGACGTTTTAGACACTCGTGCCAATCCTGCTGATGGCTACAAAATAGGCTACAAATAAAGATTAAAAATTTCAAAAAGTCCGGAAAAATCCCAGGAAATGCGGTTTTTTGACCGAAAAAGGGTGAAACAATGCCCAAAATCCCTTCAAAGGTTGCTAAGGTCGTTAGGGATGGATTATACGTGTGACGTTTCAGACAGTAATGCCAATCCAATTGATTTCAACTGATGACTTCCAAATAAAGATTAAAAATGTCAAAAAGTTCGAGAGAAATACGTAAAAATACTGAAAAAGGGAGAAAAATGCCCAATAATGCCTTAAAAAGGTGTAAAGGTCGTAGGTAAAATACCAATAATTTTTCCCCCCTCAAAAAGCTATACAAACGCGAGAAGCAAGTACTACACCCAAAAATATGGTTTTTTGGTTTAAAAATCGAAGAAAATTTATGAATCAAACTAAAAACTTAAGAAAACTCACATAAATTTCGGTAAAAGCGGGTTCTTTGGCCGAAATATTGAGGAAAACGCCCGAAAATCTTCTGTCCTTTAGCTCCCATTTGAGTTTAAAATTTTCCTTTCTAAAATAAAGCTTGAGCTGTAAATTCCATTTTAGGGGAAAAGCGGTTGGTGTAAAGCTTTTCGGTTTGAATTAAGTACAATAGGTGTGGAATTAAGTCTTGACTAATCTGTTGCTAAAACTAGAAGGGAGAGGGGTTGAAGTAGTCGCCGGAATCCTTGTTTTAACCGTGAAGACGTCCTACTGATGAAGTGCTTCCACAAACTCCACTCCAAAACGTCCAAACTTCCAAAAGCCCCTTCCCTACGAAATCAACCTCCCATCCCTATGACAGATGTTTACCCCGAAATTAACAACTTTATATAATTTTCGGACGGGTTGAGGGACGTGTGGGGTTTTCCCGGTGAATACCGCCTGCGTATGGCGTTTACCCACTTGAAATAAATCTCGTCTAGAGCGAATAAAAAAAAAAGACCGATAAAAAAAATTCCTACCACAAAAAAAAGGAGAAACTCGCATAGTTCAAATAATTTGAATTTTTTTCACGAAAAAAAAGCCCAGAGTAAAAGGCTATTTTTAAAAAGGTTATTAACATAAAAATCCAGGCAGGTAATACAATTTCGGACTTTGGCGGCTTTTCTTCATAAATTGAGATTTAAAAGAAAAATCTTATTGAAAAATCCTTTTCCATGTGGGTCAAGTATATTCAATGTTAGGATTACTCGTTCCTTCTATACAAATGAGCTCTTCGTATGTTAAATAACTTAGCCTCATCTACATTCTCCGATCGGTTCTATTTTTTTTAACACGAAATTTCTTTTTCCGATTTGTTTATTTTCAAACGAACAAAATAAAAGGATTAACTTTCTTAATTTTGATTACCTTGTACTGTAATACGAGCCCTCCTACCCCGAAGAAACAGTTTTCATTAGACTTTTGTAGGTTTTTCTCAGTTTTTAAGGAAAAAATAATACTTTTTACTAGATTTTTTTTTTCGTTTTCCTGGCTTTTTTGGCCAAAAAACCCTTGTGTACTGGATATTTCTCGATTTTTTTTCGGTGGGAGTAGGGGGATTTCTATCGTATTTTTGGGTGGCTTTCTCGCTAATTCCATCAGAGACCCCTTTTCTCTCTCTTTTAACTTCCTTAAAGAAGTTATTGCGATACCCTCGACGTTGGGTTTTTGGGGAAGGGTCTTCCAGATCTTTACTTTGTCTGTGGTGCCGGCCGGCAGTTGCATTTTTCCGTAACACTTCACGGCCCAGTTTTCAACCGATTTTCACCAAATTTTCTTCAGTCGGTGAACACGAAATTAACGAGTGCGATTTTTGAATTTCGAAAAACTGGCGGAGATATGTCTGTTTGAAATTTTAAAAAATTCGCTGCGTCCGAACCGTTGGTCCAATTTTCACCAAAATTTCACCAATTACTCCTTTTATTTTTAAGAATTTTTGGTGTAAAAAAATTGGCATTATTTTTTACATAATTATCATTTTAGTAGGGAGAAATTCCATACTGAAACTCCTAAGGAGAATCTCTTGGGCAAAAATCCCGTTATTTCTACCTTGAAACTTTGAAAAATTTTCGAAACAAAAAGAACTTAACCCGTTTTTAGGATCAAAATCATCGTTTTCAAGGCGTTTTTTTTTTGTTAAAGCTAGGAAGGTCAATTACTGAGTTTTAGGACTTTTTTTTTATCGCATTTATAGTTCAGAAAACGTAATTTCCTAACCTCCCACCAAATGAAATACATATTTAAATACTAAACTCCAATCGTAATACTTTATGCTTTATGCATCGAGGAAAAATGTTCAGACGATTTTCCGACTCGGCAGTTGTTCCAGAACGTCTAAAAAACCGAGGATGGAACAATTAAAACCAACATTTTCGAGCCTTTGTTGATACTGTACCCGGCGTTTGTTTACAAAAGTCTTGTTTGGCGGTAAAAACAGTTTCGTATAAAGTGAATACATCCAAGTGTAATTTAATGTAGTTAAATTATATTAGATTCAAGCAAAAATAACAAAAATTTTCGACTTTCATGTTTATTCAAAAAGGTTTTTTTTTTAAAAAAAAAAAGGGCATCTGCAGTTTTCATTTGGTAGATTTATAGGTTAGAAAATGGGCGTAAGTAAAAGGATTTTAAGTGTTGAAAAGTCTAGACTGAAAACTGGTATAAAAGTTTAGAGGAGGTATCGGTAAAATGAGAGTAAAGTGGAAGAGGCGTTCGGAGGTTTTAAGTTGGAGGCTTCGGCTTCTCCAAGAAGGGACGTCCAAGTTTAGTTTCTGGGAAACAGTTTCTAAGCCTTCACTACACCCTTCCAGCAACCCCCCCCCCTCCTCCCTGCGACTTCTCTTATAAGCCCCTTTTCAAGTCTTTGTATCTTGAATTCTCAGTTCCAATTATAGGGGGAGAAAAGGCTTACTTTCGGACCGTTTAAACTACGAGGACAAATCGAGCGATTACGAGGGGATGGGATTATAGGTTTTAGAAGAAATTCAAAAGTTTTTTTTTTTCGTGAATGAGCCCAGACGAAGAAAAAAAAACTATATTTAGGAATTATGTACATTTTTGTGGTTTTCCTATGTATTTTTTCTTTTTTTTCCTCGATCTTATTGCGTTTCCTTGCTATTTCGGCCAAGAAACACAATTTTGACTGTGTTTTTTTTTAGTTTCCTAGATTTTTAGGCCCCCCCCCCAAAAAAATCTGGAATTTTGGGTTTTGTGTGTGTTTTTTTTTTTTTTTGGGGCCAAAACTGTCGTTTATACAGGGGTTTTCCTACGTTTTCCAAAGTTTTTGCAGGGGAAAAAAAATCGTCATTAATTATTACGTTTTTTGTATGTTTTCTCGTATTTTTTTTTCCCAGTTTTTGAAAGGCCCGTTTTTACTAGGTTTTTGTGTTTTCCTATTCCCCCAGTTTTTGAAACGCCCGTTTTCACTAGGTTTTTGTGAGTTTTCCTAGATTTTTGGCACCTCCCCTCCCAAAGAAAATCTGGTTTTTTGGGCGCTGTGTTTTGTTTTGGAAAAACCACAGTTATACGGGATTTTTCCTATGTTTTCCACAGTTTTCGCAGGGAAAAATCATCTTTATTAGTACATTTTTGTAGGTTTTCTTCGGATTTCTTTTTCAGTTTTTGAAACGCCAGTTTTGACTGGGTTTTTGGAGTTTTCCTAAATTTTTTGGCCCCTTCCCCCCCCCCCCCATTTGGATTTTTCGGCGCAGGGTTTTCTTGTGGCCAAAACTACCGTTTATACAGGATTTTTCCTTTGTTTTCCACTTTTTTGCAGGGAAAAAATTCATCTTTTATACATTTGTGTAGGAGTGTAGGTTTTCTTCGGATATTTTTTCCGGTTTTTGAAACGGCCGTCTTAACTAGGTTTTGTGAGTTTCCCTATTCCCCCCCCCCCCCCCCAGAAAATCTGGATTTTTGGGTTTGTGTTTTCTTCTGGTCAAAATCCCGGTTATACAGGATTTCGCACAGTTTTTGCAGGGGAAAATTCATCTTTATTAGTACCTACATTTTTGTAGCTTTTCTTCGGATTTTTTTCTCCAGTTTTTGAAACGCCCTTTTTCACTAGGTTTTTGTGAGTTTTCCTAGATTTTTTGGCCCCTCCCCTCCCAGAGAAAATCTGGTTTTTTGGGCTGTGATTTCTTTTCGCCAAAACCCCATTTATACAGGATTTTCCCTTAGTTTTCCACAGTCTTTGTTGCCAAAAAATCATATGAGGCCCTCCGGGTACGAAGGGCGAACTCAACATCGGACAAATTTTTTTTTTCATTTTCAGATTCTAGACCTCTTGGTGAATACACCCATATAATTTTTATGTTGAGTTCGCCCTTTTTTCCCCTTTAAATACGTAAAAACCGATGCGGCAAAGCTCTAACTGCGATATCCGAGCGGGTACGAAGGGCGAACTCCACATCCTAGTACAAAACCCCACTCCTTTTCCCATTCCAGGGAAACTTTTCTGTTGAGTTCGCCCGTAACATAAAACTTTAAGCGAATATCTCGAAACTACGTTTTGAGTTCGCCCTTCGTACCCGAAGCGAATCATATTTACTATATTTTTGTCGATTTCCCCGAGTTGTCGACCAAAATACCCCTTTTTTGTGTTGCTCTTAAAGACATTAAGTTAGATAGACAGTTTGAAAATTAACCGAAATTTAGGGTGATCACTAATTTTGCTAATGTTGGTACTATGAAATCTAATAGAATAAATTATAACTGTTTGATCATAATAATTGGAATAAATTATTAATAGAATTATTGCTATGTTTGGTGGTGAAATTGATATTCTAAGGAAGCCCTCAAGGGTTTCAACGAGGTCCTTCCACCCTTTTGTTTTTCGCAAATTTTTTATTTTAACCCAAAAACAACTTTCGGTGGTGTCCTAAACAAGTGAAATAACGAACACAATGTTTGTAGAAGGGCCCACTTAGGTGGAGTGAAAATCAAGGGGGTCCCTTTTATTATAATTCCTCATTACGTCTCGATTGTCCTCATTATGAAAAGAGGGATTTTGAAATTATACTAAAATAACTGAACATTATTCGCTCCGCTTATTATAAAGGATATTGCTTTTCAAACGGGCGGAATAATTGGAAAAGCGATCCGTTTTCGTCTAGATTACTATTTTCCCCGTACAAAAATTACTCAACTTTCTTTTTTAAAAAAAGTTATTGTTTTACTCTCCATGTCGGGTTTTCGGGGAAGGTACGTCCGAGGAAAATTCATAAAACGGGATTTCTTGGACAAAAAGCAAGAAAATCACCCAAAAATACGAAAAAAAATTCACTAAAAATGGGGTCTTTTGGTCAAAAAACCGAAGAAAATTCTTAAATATTCTGTAAAACCGGGTTTCTTAATTTTGGTTCTAAAAAATCGAGGAAAATGACAAAAATAGGGTTCTTGCCAAAGAAAGAAAAAAAGTACTTGTTTGAAGAGCTTCCAGCGAAAACTTGCTTAAAAAGAAATAAAAATATAGGAGGGAAAGTATAACGAAGGGGGGGTATAACGGAGGCGGAAGTATAAGGGAGGGGGATGTATAAGAGAGGGGGAAGGATAACGGAGGGGGAAAAATAAGGAGGGGAAGTATAAGGAAAGGGAAGTATAACGGAGGGAAAGTTTTTCTTTTTTCGAAAAATTTTCGAAGTTTATTTTTTAATTTTCCGAGTTTTTTTTTTCCAAGCAATTTTGTTTTGAAAAATTTTCCGAGTTTTCTTTTTTTTTTTGCGCTTTTTTTCCCCGAAATTTTTGTTAACTTTCTAAATTTAAAACGCTTAAAGCCCAGTAATTATATTTAAGCACGAAACTAATATTTATTTTTCTTCTTGTTTCAGGTAAGTTGACGAGAATCTCCGTTAAATCGCAAGTATCGTAAGCGACTTTCTTTTCAGGCTCTAATTCCTGAGATTAATGGGTACTTAAGCTGGTAATCCCTGAGATTAGAGGGTAATTAAGCCTGCAATATCAGATTATAAGGTAATTAAACCTGTAACCCCCGTGATTACAGGGTAGGTACTTAAGCTTGTGATCCCTGAGATTACAGGGTAATTTATCCTGCAATCCCTGAGATTACAGGGTAATTAAGCTTCCGATCCCTGAGATTACAGGGTAATTAAGCCTGCAATCACTGAGATTACAGGGTAATTAAGCCTGCAAACTCGGAGAATATATGGTAATCAACCTTTAACCCCCGAGATTACAGGGTAGGTACTTAAGCTTGTGATTTCGGAAATTACAGGGTAGGTACTTAAGTTTGTGATCCCTGAGATTACAGGGTAATTAATCCTGCAATCCCTGAGATTACAGGGTAATTAAGCCTGAAATTCCTGAGATTACATAGTCAAGCCTAAAATCCCTGAGATTACAGGGTTGGTACTTAAGCTTTGATCCCTAAGATTACAGGCTACTGATGCTTTTAATCACTAAGATAACTAAAATAACTACTTCTGCCTGCAATTCCTGAGAATACTGGGTAATTAAGCCTGAAATCCATGAGATTACAGGGTAACTAAGCCTGCAATATGAGATTACAGGATAATTAATCCTGCAATCCTTGAGATTACTGGGTAATTAACAATTTAATCCCTGATATTACAGGGTAATTAAACCTGTAACCCCTGAGATTGCAGGGTAACTAAGCCTGCAATATCTGAGATTACAGGGTAACTAATCCTGAAATCTTTGATTACTGATTAATTAAGAATGTAACCCCTGAGATTACAGGGATGTAACTTAAGCTTTTCATCCCTACGGTTTTAATTCTTAAGATTACAGGCTACAGAAGATTTTAATCCTTAAATTACAGGCTACTGAAGCTTTTAATTCCTAAGATTA
>JACGAQ010001587.1:0-56304 GCA_014119065.1 Orius insidiosus
TTTATAGGGTTTATGATGACGTCGACAGTTGATTTTCGACTTCTGTGTGACGTCATGGCAGAAGATTTTAAGCTGTTTTCTCCGGTTCGACTTTTTCATGTACATTTTGAGTATAAATGACATTTCCTTGATTAGATCGGATTTTTTGAAGTTGGAGATGATACCGTAGGTTGGTTTTGGACTTTCGCATTTGATGTTTTCATCATGGTGTTCGTCGTTGATTTCGAGTATCTGTTGGGTTAGCTGCACTTTGGATCCTTCGTCGACTACAAGATGGTTTTTTCTTGGAAGTTTGTCGGAAGGTCGTCGATGGGTCGATGATGACGTTCATAGTTACAGTCGTAGTACCCATTCTGAGGATGAATCGGTCGAAAACTTTATTCGGTCCTGTCTCGTCGGAATCGTGTTCGTAGTAGACGTCGCCCAATTGGAGCGAACTGCAGTTGAATGATGTGACGGAAATGTCGCCGTTGATAATCTGCCCTTTTTTTCGGCTTTCGACTACTTCGAAGACTGAATCGGATGAACATTCGTGGCCCATGATGTCTGAAGAAAGCTCCGCTATTCCTCCTTCGTCGAGGCGCAACAACGTTATGTATTCTATAATTACTTGTGATCATTGAAGGTTATGGTGACAGAGATTAGTGCGTTTCGCTACCAAGTGCGCTCGCTACATTGCTATGCAATCAATGTCCCTAATCATCCCTTATAAGCTGACAGTCATCACCTATCGTCGATACCATCGATGGTCAATCCCCAGGCTGCCACAAGCAATCGAAACAGCGCTCAATAATTTTGGAAAAAGTGGAAGAATGCTATTTGGAGAAGAGAGTTGCAGCCGAAATAAGTACGTTTTCATAGCCACCAAGTGCGCTTGCTACATTGCAATACAATCAATGTCCCTAATCATCCCTAAAAGCTGACGGTCATCACCTACCTTCGATACCATCGATGCTCAATCCGAAATTAGCACGTTTCAGACCCATTAAGTGCCTCGCTACAATTCAGTGCTGACATCATTGGCCCTGGTCATCCCTTCAAAATTTGATACCATCGATGGTCAATCCCCAGGCTGCCACGAGCAATCGAAACAGCGCCCAATAATTTTGGAAAAAGTGGAAGAATGCTATTTGGAGAATAGAGTTTGCAGCCGAAATTAGCACGATTCAGAGCCACCAAGTGCACTCTCTACGCTGCAGGGCTGCCAACATTGTCTCTGGCCATCCCTTCAAAATTTGATACCATCGATGGTCAATCCCCAGGTTGCCACGAGCAATCGAAACAGCGCCCAATAATTTTGGAAAAAGTGGAAGTATGCTACTTGGAGAATAGAGTTGCAGCCGAAATTAGTTCGTTTCATAGCCACCAAGTGCGCTTGCTACATTGCAATACAATCAATGTCCCTAATCATCCTTAAAAGCTGACGGTCATCACCTACCGTCGATACCATCGATGCTCAATCCGAAATTAGCACGTTTCAGAGCCACCAAGTGCGCTCGCTACAATTCAGTGCTGCCAACATTGGCCCTGGTCATCCCTTCAAAATTTGATACCATCGATGGTCAATCCCCAGGCTGCCACGAGCAATCGAAACAGCGCTCAATAATTTGGAAAAAGTGGAAGAATGCTATTTGGAGAATAGAGTTGCAGCTGAAATTAGCACGATTTCAGAGCCACCAAGTGCTCTCTCTACAATTCAGTGCTGCCAACATTGTCTCTGGCCATCCCTTCAAAATTTGATACCATCGATGGTCAATCCCCAGGCTGCCACGAGCAATCGAAACGCGCCCAATAATTTTGGAAAAAGTGGAAGAATGCTATTCGGAGAAGAGAGTTGCAGCCGAAATTAGTACGTTTCAAAGCCACCAAGTGCGCTCGCTACATTGCAATACAATCAATGTCCCTAATTATCCCTTAAATCTGACGGTCATCACCGTCGATGATCAACCCCCAGGCTGCCACGAGCAATCGAAACAGCGCCCAAAAGAAAACGTGGAAGAATGCTATTTGGAGAATAGAGTTGCAGCCGAATTAGCACGTTTCAGAGCTACCAAGTGCGCTCTCTACAATTCAGGCTGCCAACATCGTCCCTGGTCATCCCTTCAAAATTTGATACCATTCATGGTCAATCCCCAGGTTGCCACGAGCAATCGAAACAGCGCCCATAATCATGGAAAACGTGGAAGAATGCTATGTAACTGGAAACGAAATTGGTACGTTTCTATGCCACCGAGCGCGCTTGCTGCAGTGATGGCGAAAGCACAGAAATGGCTGCGGAGGAAAAAATGGGGACAAATGCGTAACTAATTATGTTATAAAGATAACTTACTGATTGATGAGTGAGTAATGTTTCTTTGAGAACGTGGACTTTGAGGACCTTAAAAAAAAAGAGAAAAAGTAAGAAAGTCATTCAACGACTCATTTTCGGACTGTCATCGCCGCATGAGATCTCGTTTAACGTCGTCAAATGACAATTAATTAGATCCATTGACAACGTATTTAATTGTGATTTATTTACCTGGTTTTCTAATTTGTTCCCGTCGCCGTCGGTGACGTTGAAAAGGATTTCGAAGTCGGGGACGTTTCTGTCGAGAAGACGTAAAAGACGACGCCTTTGTCGATCATCTCCTGCGTGAAGAGGGGAAGTGCGAGGGACGTTTTCGTCGCGAAATGTCCGTTGAGCGATGAAAAAGGATGGTAGAAAATGTGCGAGGGAGGCCACGCGTCAGATATCTCAGTCCTGACAGTTTCGTCGGATCCTCGCGGTAGATAAGACCAGGGTTGCCAACCAGACGAGGTGCAGTTACGTCTTTTTCAATATGAATCTAAGCATAAAATCAAAAAAACAATAGGTTTTTACGTCATAAACACTAAAAACGCGAAATTATCAGACATGGATTTTGAGAAAACATCGAAAGTTCTCCAAAAAGGGTCTGTAGGTCAAAAACCGAGAAGAAAAACACAAATTGGTACTAGAGTACCACCACTCTGGTACGATATAGAAGGCATTGTTGTATAAATCAAGTTGGCACTACTGATTTTATTGTGGGAAAGTCCTCTAGGGATCTAAGCTCCACTCCGGTACTACGATATGAAGGCATTGTTGAATAATCGAGTGGCAACACTGATTTTATTGCGGGGAAAGTCTTCTACGGCTCTAAGCTCCACTTTGGTACTACGATATAGAAGCATTGTTGTATAAATCAAGTTGGCAACACTGATTTTATTGCGGGGAAAGTCTTCTAGGGCTCTAAGCTCCACTCTGGTACCACGATACAGAAGCATTGTTTGTATAAATCAAGTTGGCAACACTGATTTTATTGTGGGGAAAGTCTTCTAGGATCTAAGCTCCACTCTGGTACCACGATACAGAAGGCATTGTTGTATAATCAAGTTGGCGACACTGATTTTATTGTGGGGAAAGTCCTCGAGGGATCTAGTTCCACTCTGGTACCACGATATAGAAGCATTGTATAAATCAAGTTATAAACACTGATTTTATTGTGGGGAAAGTCCTCTTGGGATCTAAGCTCCACTCTGGTACTACGATATAGAAGGCATTGATGTATAAATCAAGTTGGCAACACTGATTTATTGTGGGGGAAAGTCCTCTAGGGTCTAAGCTCCACTCTGGTACTACGATATGGGGCATTGTTGTATAAATCAAGTTGGCAACACTGATTTTATTGCGGGAAAGTCCTCTAGGGATCTAAGCTCCACTCTGATACTACGATATAGAAGGCATTGTTGTATAAATCAAGTTGGCAACACTGATTTTATTGGGGGAAATTAGTACGTTCAGAGCCACCTAGTGCGCTCTCTACAATTCAGTGCTGCCAACATTATCCCTGGTCACCCTTCAACCGATTCTTGGGAAAATCTTGTGAAAGTCGGTTCCTTGTCGAAAAGAGCTAAAAAATGATAACAAAATCACTTACCTCGATGCTAACAGGGGTTTCATTCGGCGGAAAAGCGCTGTCGAAAATGGTAAATTTCAAAAAATCAACTCCTCCACCCACCGGCCTTTTGGCCAGCCTGTAATAAACCCTTTTTTCAAAACATCATTTTGCCTCCACTCCCGAACAACCTTAACTCCCTCATCAATCCTAAAAAAAAGTAAAATGAAGAAAGAAAATTATTTTTCTTACTTTAAAATAATTTCTCCATTTTAATTTCTTCCAGGCGATATCAGTTCGTCTTGATTACTGTCAGAATCAAAAGAAGAAATGGAATAAAAATTTCGTTATTTTTTAAAATAATTTCTTTCGGCCCGAACCAACAGGGGGCGTTTTATCGCATTTTAGGATGAAAATCGGATAAAAAAAATCCCAATATTTTCAACATCAAAAATTAGAAGATCTGTCCCTTTTTCAAAGCTTTTACGTAATTTGACCTAAAAAAAAAAATTATATACAGGGTGTCCGGAAACACATGACGTCTGGGAGAGCGTTAAAAAGTCGTTTTATGAAAAAAGTTAATATAAACCCCCAATTAATTAAATCAAAGAATTTGATGGTGTAGTAAAATGCGTTTGGATATACAGGGTGCCCCTGACAGAACCTAACTTCGTTATTTCATAGAAGAACCTTTATTTTTTTTTATTTCAGATTTGTAATCTGCGCAAAATTTCAAGTTGATTTGACTATTCATATGACCATTTTCGACAATTTTAAGAAATGTCAAATTTTAGCGTTTTTTTGCGCTAAAATCCGTTAAAATCGACCAAAGAGACTCATTTTTTTTAAATCTCTTGATACAGAATGCGAAGATGCTTGAATTTGTGACAGTTTAAAGAAAGTGGAATTTAAAAAAATTAGTCTCTTAGGTAGATTTTAAGGGATTTTAGCGCTAAAAACGCTAAAATGTGACATTTTTTAAAGTTCAAAAATGGTGATATGAATAGTCAAATTAACTGGAAATTTGATTACGAATCTGAAATACTGGTTTGAAGAGCTACAACGAAAACTTCCTTGAAGGAGAAGAAACAATATAGGAGGGAAAGTATTGTATATAGGAAGGGAAGTATAACGGAGGGGGAAGTAAAAGGGAGGGAAGTATAACGGAGGAGGCAGACAAAGGAGGGGAAGTATAACGGAGGGGAACGTATAAAGTAGGGGAAGTATAACGGATGAAAGGTACAACGGAGGGGGAATTTTTTTCTCAAAAATGTTCTAAGTTTTTTTCCGAAAAATTTTCCGAGTTTTTTTTCCGAAAAATTTTCGAAGTTTTTTTTTTTTTTTCAAAAAATTTTCCCAGTTTTTTTTTCCCGAAAAATTCGGAAAGATTCAGGCAGGACAAAGGAGGAGAAGTATAAGGAGGGAAAGTATAACAGAGGGAAAGTATAACGGAGGGAGAATTTTTTTTTTCAAAAATTTTCTAAGTTTTATTTCCGAAAATTTTTCCGAGTTTTTTTTCCAAAGAATTTTCAAAGTTTTTGTTTGAAAAAATTTTCCGAGCTTTTTTTTCCAAAAAATTTTCCCAGTTTTTTTCCGAAAAATTCGGAAAGATTCAGGCAGGACAAAGGAGGAAGTATAACGGAGGGGGATAAAAGGAGGTGTTAAAGGTGTGGAAGTATAAAGGAGGGGAAGTATAACAGAGGAGAAGTATAACGGAGGGAGAATTTTTTTTTCAAAAAAATTTTCCCAGTTTTTTTCCCGAAAAATTCGGAAAGATTCAGGCAGGACAAAGGAGGAAGTATAACGGAGGGGGAAGTATAAAGGAGGGTAGTATAAAGGTGTGGAAGTATAAGGAGGGAAGTATAACAGAGGAGAAGTATAACGGAGGGAGAATTTTTTTCCAAAAAATTTTCCGAGTTTTTTTTCCAAAAAATTTTCCCAGTTTTTTTCCCGAAAAATTCGGAAAGATTCAGGCAGGACAAAGGAGGGGTAGTATAAAGGTGTGGAAGTATAAAGGGGGAAGTAACAGAGGGAGAAGTATACGGAGGGAGAAGTATAACGGAGGGAGAATTTTTTTTTCAAAAAATTTTCTAAGTTTTGGTTCCGAAAAATCTTCCGAGTTTTTTTCCGACAAAATTTCGGTTTTTTTTCTGAAATTTTTAAAAGATTTTTTCATAAGTTTTATTTTTAACTCTCTCTCAGACGTATGCCATTCCAGACACCCTGTATGTATATAAAATAATATTTTATATAAAAAAAATACCTTCGATGAGTTCTGAATGAGAGAAACGTTTTTTGACAGATTTCCCAATTTAGGTTTTTGGATGAGCCTAAAATTGAGGTTTTCCGACGGTAAATTTAAAATTTGACTTTCCGTCTTTTCGAAAACCGTCATCCCTTCCACAGAGGCCTTCGACAAAAGACGAAATTTCGACAAATCGTCGACGAAAAACGTATTTCGGTCAACGTCGACCCGCCGTCTTCATCATAACCTAAAAATTACCTAGAATCGTGATGTACTAAATAACTAGGTGTGAATATTATGGGATAGTGGTCGGACCTTTAATTTTAAAGCCGAAGTGCCGTTTTTTAAAGGGAGCACCATGACGGATTTTTTTGTCAATATCTTCCTGATAGAAAAAGTCAACTTTTAACCCCGAAAATGTCGATATTATATCGAATTCGTCCGTATTTTCAACCCTGTAGATGAGATTTGACATTTTTGTGTTGTCATCTTTAGATTTCAATTTGAAAAAATTCCCTTTTTCTATGATTTCTGGAGGAAGTTCGTCTTGTTTGATTTATATAATTTTAACCTAAAAAAAGTTTGGAACTAAAAATTTTGGGACTAAAAATGGGCTTACCTTGGTGTAGAAGGTTTCTTTTGGCTTTTCAAGTTTGATACGTAGAGTTAAGGAGTCGTTTTGAAATTTTTCAAAATTTTTGTAGACGAAAGAGTTGTTTAGTTGGTCGCATTTATATTCGAGTTGGCCGGGAAACGAAGTCTTAAAGCCCCAAACGCGGAGTTTCTTTTATAAATGCCGTACAAGGCCTGAGGGTGTTTAAATTTTCTTTGAAAGAACACTTTTTTCCATTTTGTACAAAAATAGGTTGAAAAAAATTTCTTTTTTCACAAAAACTTGTATGGAAGCCTTCTCAATTTTATGGTGGATGATAAAAAAATTTAAATTTTGCCCATATTCGGAGCCGAAATGAGAATAAGTTAGGTTTTTGTCCGTTTGAACTTTTCGGACGGATTTCCCCGATTTCAGGTTTTGCGGGTGGAATTTTAGGGTGAAATTTTGTGGGAGATGGAGGTACTCGCGAGGGTCGAAAGTGACCACTTGGCCGCTTTCGATTTCGAGGATGCCGCTTTTGAAGGCGGAGGCGAACGAAGCGAACGAAAAGAGGAAGATAAAGTTTAAATCATGACCGAAATGATGGCCGAGGACTGATAGGATAATGAATCGGGACCGATCTATGTACCCTTTATCCCCACCCGCGGATTATCCGAGACCCTTCCAAGCCCTTCGAGCGCTTTTAGAAGTTTTTCAAAAACTGGTAACATCGCCTTCACAGAATAAAGTGTTTTTCGTCCGAGAAACCCAATTTTTTGTCCTAAAAACTCCTTTTTTTTTTGTCCAAAAAACTTTCATTCCCATGGATTTTAGGTGTTTTAAAGAAGTTTTACCCTCCACGTCTGTTTTTGGGGAAGGGACTTCCAGACCCCGAAGGTCAAATCGATCTTTACCGATATCAACTTTGTCAGTGGTGCCGGCCGTCCGTAGTTTTTTCCGGAACACTTTACGACCACAGTTTTCAACCGATTTTCACCAAATTTTCTTTAGTCGGTGAACAAAAAACTAACGAGGGCGATTTTTGAATTTCGAAAAAATGGCGGAAATATGTCTGTTTTAAAAATTTGCTGCGGCCGAACCGCTTGTCTGATTTTAACCAATTACTCCTTGTATTTTTTAAGAATTTTAGTGAATAAAAATTATCATTTTTTTACATTAATTATCATTTTAGTAGGGAGAAATTTCATACTTCCACGCCTTACGAGAGGTACCTCACATGGGCAAAAAACCCATTATTTCTACCTTCATACTTCGAAAAATTTTTGGAAAAAATTGAATTTTTTTGAAAAAAAAGCGCAAATTTAAAAATAAACTTAGAAAATTTCTCGAAAAAAAACAAAAAACTTGGAGATTTTTTGAATTTTGATTTTTTTTCCCTCCGTTATACCTTTCCTCTTTTATACTTCCCCCTCCTTTGTACTTCCCCCTCCGTTATACTTCTCCTCCTTTATACTTTCCTATGTCGTACTTTTTCCCTCTGTTAAACTTCCCCTTACATCATACTTCCCCTTCTTTATACTTCCCCTCCTATATAAATCCCCCCTTTGTTCCCCCCCTCCGTTATACTTCCCACTCCGTCATACTTCTCCTCCTTTATACTTTCCACATTTGTACTTCCTTTTCTCTGTTATACTTCCTCCTCCATTAAAATTCCCCTCCTTTGTACTTCCTCCTCCGTTATACTTCCCCTCCTTTATACTTTCCTCTGTTGTCCTATTTCTCCTCTGTTAAACTTCCCCCTCCATTATACTTCCCCTTCTTTATACTTCCTCCTCCGTTATACGTCCCCCTCCATTTTACTTCCCCTCCTTTGTACTCCCCCTCCGTTACTTCCAACTCTGTTATATTTCCCCCTCCACTATACTTCCCCTCCTTTATACTTTCCACTGTTGTACTTCCTTTCCTCTGTTATACTTCCCTCCATTAAAATTCCCCTCCTTTGTACTTCCTCCTCCGTTATACTTTCCCTCCGTTATACTTTCCTATTTTGTACTTTTTTTCCCTCAGTTAAACTTCCCTCTCCATTATACTTCCCCTCCATTAAAATTCCCCTCCTTTATACTTCCTCCTCCGTTATACTTCCCCCTATTATACTTCCCCCTCCTATATTTTTACTTCTCTTTAGGGAAGTTTTCGTTGGAAGCTCTTCAAACTAGTTTTTTTCCAAAACACTTTACGGCCACAGTTTTCAACCGATTTTCACCAAATTTTCACACAAAAAAGCTTAAGTATAATGGAGGGGGAAGTATTACGGAGAAGGAAGTATATGGAGGGGGAAGTATTATGGAGAAGGAAGTATTATCGAGGGGGAAGTATTATGGAGAAGGAAGTATAATGGAGGGGGAAGTTTAACAGAGGAAAGGAAATAAAAAAGAGGAAAGTGTTATGGAGGGTATATAACGGAGGGAAGTACAAAGGAGGGTAAGTATAACGGAGGGGGAAGTACAAAGGAGGTAAGTATAACGGAGGGGAAAGTGCAAAGGAGGGGAAGTATAACTGAGGGGAAGTACAAAGGAGGGGAAGCATAAAAGGGGAAGTATAACGGAAAAGGAAGTATAAGGTTGGGAAGTATAACTGAGGGGAAAGTGCAAAGGAGGGGAAGTAAATGGAGGGGGATGTATAATGGAGGGGATGTATAAAAGAGGGGAAGTATAAAAGCGGGGAAGTATAACGGAGGGGAACGAAAATATCTTTTTTCTGTATTTTCGGCGGTCCCTCACAATCTACGTGCCGAGCGGTTTCCCCGAATATTCTTGAAGACCTCGGCCCGACATCTAGCGACATTCATGTCAACTAACATGCTATATTTCTCTGTGATCATAAAAAATGATTGTTTTGAAGTTTGAATGCATTTATTATTATAAAGAATAATCTAAAATGAGTTAAGATCTATAATCATTTATGTAAACAGAAATTTAATTTTCCACAATTTCCACAGTAGGGATGACGCATCTTCCATTTTGGCAAACGGTATCACCTTTGCAAACGTAAGAATGATCGAGTGGAGTCAAACCACGGGCGTAGAAAAAAAGCTTCATCGTGCACATTTCTCCTTCCTCTGAAAAAAAAAAAAATTAGCATCAGGGAAGAAAAACGCAAATCTTCGCCGAACCAGTCCACACTGAATGGGCGAGAACATCCCACATTTCTCCCTACGATTATCAGAATCTTGAAAATATCATACCGACATGATGTATGCACGTGTTGCAGCAAGAACAAAAAGACGACTTTGGCACGATCGTACCATCACAGGTCTCTTCATCCGGAAATTTCCCGCAGTCGACTCTCTCGCAGTAATCAGGCGAGCAGACGATCCCGAAAGCAACAGCAAACATCGCAAGCCCCAAAAATACAATCAAAACTTCCCTAAATTCAAATTTTAAAAATCAAATTCTGACCCAAAAACATACCTCATCGTGAATTCTAAAATGACGTCTTTTATTATTTCTAATCGTAGTATGTTTTTATCTGTTTTTATATTTTTGATTGCGTAATAAATAGGGAGGAAAAAACCATATTGGGAATTTTATTATTAATTAAAACAGTGTTGCCAAAATACAAGAGAAAAAATGTCTCGTATTTGGTACACTTGTAAATACTGCGTTTTTTCACCAGGTTGCCAAAATGTTATTTGAAGTGTTATCTAGAAGATAAATCCACTTATCAAAAACGAGAAATGTCATAAATCAATAGGAGAGGTAAGTACTTATTTGAAGAGCTTCCATCGAAAACTTGCTTAAAGAGCAGTAAAAATATAGGAGGGGAAGTATAAGGGAGGGGAGGTATAAAGAAGGAGGAAATATAAGCGAAGGGAAGTATAAAGGAGGAGGAAATATAAGGGAGGGGAAGTATAAAGGAGGAGGAATATAAGGGAGGGGAAGTATAAACGAGGAGGAAATAAGGGAGGGAAGTATAAAGGAGGAGGAAATATAAGGAGGGGAAGTATAAAGGAGGAGGAAATATAAAGGAGGGGAAGTATAAAGGAGGAGGAAATATAAAGGAGGGGAGTATAAAGGAGGGGAAAGTATAAAGGAGGGGAAGTATAAAGGAGGGGAAGTATAAGGGAGGGAAGTATAAGGGAGGGAAAGAATATCGAAAAGGGAAGTTTTTTCGAAAACATTTTCCGAGATTTCTTTTTTAAATTTGGGTTTTTTTTCCGAAAATTATTTAAGTTCTTTTTGTTCGTAATTTTTGAATTATCTAGGTAGAAATAATGGGATTTTTCCCCGAGAGAGGTCCCTCTCGTACTGGTGGAAGTATGAAATTTCTCCCTACTAAAATGATATTAATGTGAAAAAAATGATAATTTTTTTAAACCAAAATTCTTAAAAAATATTAGGAGTAATTGGTGAAAATTTGGTGAACATCGGACCAAAAATGTTGATTTTTTTCACCAAAAATGATGATTTTTTCACCAAAAATGATTATTTTTTCACCAAAAATGGTGATTTTTCACCAAAATGATGGATTTTTTCACCCAAAATGATGTTTTTTCACCCAAAAATGATGATTTTTTTCACCCAAAATGATGATTTTTTTACCAAAAAATGGCGATTTTTCACCAAAAAATGAGGATTTTTTCACCAAAAATGATGATTTTTTTTTCACAAAAAATGATAATTTTTACCAAAAATGATAATTTTTCACCAAAAATCTTAAAAAATACAAGGAGTACCTAATTGGAAAAAATTTGGTGAAAATCGGATTAACGGTTCGGCCGCAGCGAATTTTTTAAAATTTCAAACAGACATATCTCCGCCATTTTTTCGAAATTCAAAAATCGCCCCTGTTACATTCTACTTCACCGGCTATAGAAATTTGGTGAAAATTTGGTGAAAATCTGGTGTAAATCGGTTGAAAATTGTGGCCATAAAGTGTTCCCGAAAAAATGCTACGGCCGGCCGGCACCACACACAAGTTGAGATCGGTGAAGATTCGATTTGACCCTCTGGGGTCTATAAGACCCTTCCACAAAAACCCGACGTCGAGGGTATCACAATAACTACTTTAACGAATTTTTGATAGACAGATCTCCGCTAAGATTCTGCAAAAATTTGGTGAAGTCACTAGAAAAAATAGTTTTATAAGTTTTTATATTTAAATAACAAAATCACAGATAAAAATTTTATGGGTGGGAAAAGGCGTCGACTGTTGGCGGTGAAGTCGGTATGGGTATCGGCGGGACGCCTGCAGCTTCTGCAAGCTGATAAACGTGAGCGACGAAGTTAGTAACGAGGGATGACTGATGAGGTGATAGCTGTGCGTCGGACATTACACCCAGCTGTACAGTATCGCCATAGCTGATTAAGGTCAATGACAGCCGACATTCGCCTGCGGGGGCCTCCAGTACATGATTTTTTCAACCCTCTGTCCCCAAAGAAGCTGCCTTGTCTGATTCCCTCCTATCCGAGACGTCGAATCAACCTATAAAATGCGTTAAACTCATAAGTACCAAAATCACAGCTGCAGCAGGGTGAGAGAGAGACACTGCAGCGCAAGCACTCCTCCCTTTCGGCAGGGACATCACCGAGAGAGACACTGGAGCGCAAGCACTCCTCCCTTTCGGCAGGGACATCACCGAGAGAGACACTGGAGCGCAAGCACTCCTCCCTTTCGGCAGGGACATCACCGAGAGAGACACTGGAGCGCAAGCACTCCTCCCTTTCGGCAGGGACATCACCGAGAGAGACACTGGAGCGCAAGCACTCCTCCCTTTCGGCAGGGACATCACCGAGAGAGACACTGCAGCGCAAGCACTCCTCCCTTTCGGCAGGGACATCACCGAGAGAGACACTGGCGCAAACACTCCTCCCTTTCGGCAGGGACATCACCGAGAGAGACACTGCTGCGCAAGCACTCCTCCCTTTCGGCAGGGACATCACCGAGAGAGACACTGCTGCGCAAGCACTCCTCCCTTTCGGCAGGGACATCACCGAGAGAGACACTGCAGCGCAAGCACTCCTCCCTTTCGGCAGGGACATCACCGAGAGAGACACTGCAGCGCAAGCACTCCTCCCTTTCGGCAGGGACATCACCCCACGGCTGCGGACTAACTTACTTGAGTAACGTTTACTGTATATCTGCGTGACAATAAATACAAAAGTGCTTTGTTGAACAACGTAGGGAAAATTGTGGTAAAAATTCTGTAGTCTAGCTGATAGATGGATGCCAAATATAATGGTGCTTGGGTTGATCTAGCTCTGGAAAATAGAAAAATGCGTTAAACTCATAAGTACCAAAATCACAGCTGCAGCAGGGTGAGAGAGACTGCAGCGCAAGCACTCCTTTTGGCAGGGACATCGCTCACCCCACGGCTGCGTCTCATCGCTCACCCTTCTATAAAGCTATAGAAGGGCAACGAAAACTTGAGATTTCTTACTTGTAGAGGGAAGTTTTGAGGGCGCGGAGGCAAATGAGAGGGTCATCTTGTGGAGTTTGAGTCGGCAATGGAAGACAAAGCATCCCTGAAGCAAGTTGACCTCTGCGTGCAAAAGATCTTCCTGAGGAGTAAATGGCAAGTGGTCATCACCGACTCAGGAACTGAATACCCAGCTCCTTTAAAGTAATCGCGAAGTGCAGACCCCACAGCGGACATCACGACTTCAGAAGTAGTCGATGCAGTCGCCCATCTAATCTGCTTCACCATTTCCAGCGGTACCGGCTCCGACCAATGCGTAACCTTCCTCCCGCAGAACGACATCGTCTGCAGCTGATGTACATTACAAGGATGCTCCGGAGGAAAATCTCCTCAAAAATAACTCTTGGTGCTGTATAAAATATTTTAAACAAATAAACCATCTCTTTGATCACATAATGCGCCAAATAAAGCCAATACAAATAGACTGGAGTGTCAAACGCCATTTTTATAGCCTTCATTGGCATTTTGAATATGAAAATAGGCAACTGCCATAAAAGAGGGACGACAGTCATTATCAAATTTGAAACTTTGATGGTATTGTAGACACTTTTAAAAACATCTTTTTACTTATTCCTCTTTTTGTCTGCTCAAGTGCGAAAGCGTCGAAAATCTTGATGTCGCTTTTCATGCATTCTTTGGCTGCGGAGACAACAGTGATGATGAAAAGGATAAAAATGTTTTCAATGTCGGTTTTTTGGATGCATGTGGGTTATCGATGGGGTCGTATTCGTACAGAAGTTCGTTCCACCAGTTGGCGAATGATTCGCAGGATTGCTCATAGACTTGAGGGATGACGACCGGCTTTCTGAAGACCCCCGAAAGGATCGAGCTGTCAACGTAAGGATCCATATCGGTCACCACTTCGTCATCTTTTAACAGCAGAAGTTCTCCTAATGAAAGTTTATCTTCGGACAAATAAAGATGATGAAGCCGTATCAACAAATAAGTCCTATCCTGCTGAGTAGGAACTAAGGTTATCTGCCAAGGAGGTATATCCGAAGGAAGAAGTTTAGCATGATGTCGCTGATGTATTCTTGGATTTCCCGTCGGAAACGGTCTCCTTTGAACGTCGAATTCGCCAGGACGATATGGTTGTCGATTCGGAACTGCCTTTCGGATCCTTTCACCCAAGCGTAGTTTCCCCATCGGCTGGTCAATACTGTGCGCAGATGAGGGAAAACGATTTTTCCGTTTTTCTCTCTTTCGACTATGTCAGCCTGAAAAATAAATGATTATAGACAGTCTCAAGAGCCCAAATCAAGGGAGACAATCGAAGATGTTAGGTTGTCGTTTATGGGAGTGGCTAGAACCATTCTAGTGCCTTCTATTGGCTTGTGAGAGTGGTTAATTATATTCTATAGCTTTCTATTGATCTGTGGAAGTGGCTTAAGCAACTTTAGAGCCATCTATTGGTTTGTGGGAGTGGCTTAAACCATTCTAGAGCCTTCCATTGGCTTGTGGGAGTGGTTTAATCCATTCTAGAGCCTTCTATTGGATTGTGGGAGTGCTTTAATCCATTCTACAACTTTATAGTGATCTGTGGGAGTGGCTTAAGCAACTTTAGAGCCATCTATTGGTTTGTGGGAGTGGCTTAAACCATTCTAGAGCCTTCTATTGGTTTGTGGGAGTGGTTTAATCCATTCTAGAGCCTTCTATTGGCTTTTGGGAGTGGTTTAATCCATTCTACAACTTTATATGATCTGTGGGAGTGGCTTAAACAACTTTAGAGCCATCTATTGGTTTGTGGGAGTGGCTTAAACCATTCTAGAGCCTTCTATTGGCTCGTGGGAGTGGTTTAATCCATTCTACTGCTTTCTGTTGACTGTGGGAGTGGCTTAAACCATTCTAGAACCTTCTATTGGCTTGTGGGAGTGGTTAACTCCACTCTACAGCTTTCTATTGATCTGTTGGAGTTGCTTAAACAACTCTAGAGACTTCTATTGGCTTATGGGAGTGGCTTAAACAACTCTAGAGTCATCTATTGGTTTGTGGGAGTGGCTTAAACCATTCTAGAGCCTTCCATTGGCTTGTGGGAGTGGTTTAATCCATTATAGAGCCTTCTATTGGCTTGTGGGAGTGCTTTAATCCATTCTACAACTTTATTTTGATCTGTGGGAGTGGCTTAAGCAACTTTAGAGCCATCTATTGGTTTGTGGGAGTGGCTTAAACCATTCTAGAGCCTTCTATTGGTTTGTGGGAGTGGTTTAATCCATTCTAGAGCCTTCTATTGGCTTTTGGGAGTGGTTTAATCCATTCTACAACTTTATATTGATCTGTGGGAGTGGCTTAACAACTTTAGAGCCATCTATTGGTTTGTGGGAGTGGCTTAAACCATTCTAGAGCCTTCTATTGGCTCGTGGGAGTGGTTTAATCCATTCTACTGCTTTCTGTTGATCTGTGGGAGTGGCTTAAACCATTCTAGAACCTTCTATTGGCTTGTGGGAGTGGTTAACTCCACTCTACAGCTTTCTATTGATCTGTTGGAGTGCTTAAACAACTCTAGAGACTTCTATTGGCTTATGGGAGTGGCTTAAACAACTCTAGAGTCATCTATTGGTTTGTGGGAGTGGCTTAAACCATTCTAGAGCCTTCCATTGGCTTGTGGGAGTGGTTTAATCCATTATAGAGCCTTCTATTGGCTTGTGGGAGTGCTTTAATCCATTCTACAACTTTATTTTGATCTGTGGGAGTGGCTTAAGCAACTTTAGAGCCATCTATTGGTTTGTGGGAGTGGCTTAAACCATTCTAGAGCCTTCTATTGGTTTGTGGGAGTGGCATAAACCATTCTAGAGCCTTCCATTGGCTTGTGGGAGTGGTTTAATCCATTCTAGAGCCTTCTATTGGCTTTTGGGAGTGGTTTAATCCATTCTACAACTTTATATTGATCTGTGGGAGTGGCTTAAGCAACTTTAGAGCCATCTATTGGTTTATGGGAGTGGCTTAAACCATTCTAGAGCCTTCTATTGGTTTGTGGGAGTGGTTTAATTCATTCTACAGCTTTCTATTGATCTGTGGGGGTGGCGTAAACCATTCTAGAGCCTTCTATTGGCTTATGGGAGTGGCTTAAACCATTCTAGAGCATTCTATTGGCTTATGGGAGTGGCCTAAACCATTCTAGAGCATTCTATTGGCTCATGGGAGTGGCTTAAACCATTCTAGAGCCTTCTATTGGCTTAAACCCTTCATAAGTCCCTGAGTTCCCCCGGGATCCATGCCAATAAGACTGTTAGTCGATCTTTTCCCCAGGGCCAAGCAGTTTCGCCCCACCACCTCTAGCAAAAGGCCGAACTTTCAGCCGTCAGGACTTCACCTGTATACGGTTTTTGATGAAATGCAGCTGACAAGGCCCCCTCACAGTCAACAACAAAGTGATAATCCCTTGATTCCTCGGTGTATCGATCGTCGACCTCAACGTAGTCTTTCGTACGAACTCCAATCCTTTGAAATTCTTCCCAAGCCACCTCACGAACAGTATCCGGCATATCCGCACAACTGTAAATCAAATGTAAAACTACAAATCTAATGAAAAAGACTCCGAAATTACTTATGAACGTCATAAAAAGCCATGGGATCAACGCTACTGCTATAATAAATGCGACGAATGTATAAATTGCGGATAAAAAACGTAAAAAAATATTTATTTCGTTGATAGGCCACTGCACTCCTGATGGTACTCCATAGTCATATCTGAGCAAAAAAATTATTTTGACAGAGTTTGGGGAATCGTAAGCATACAGTATATTAGCTTTGTTCCAACCGGAGTTGGAAACTGATTTGAAACTCCTGGAGCATGCGCAGAAGGAATAGTCAAATTCGTCGTCGTTCAAATCGTTTGTCCGACAAATCTGAAGTCACCTGACGTCAACGTCCTTCTGCGCATGCCCCAGGAGTTTCAAACTATGGTTGGAACAAAGCTATTTAAAAAAAAGAGACAAACCTGCATTCTCTTCTTTGACTTTCTCTCAGGTTATACCTAAAAAAATAAGTTTTACTAATTTTTCTTAAACAATTTTATTTTGTAAATAATCAAAGGTCAATTTGACAACGATAACGGATTCTTAGTAATTTCCATAATCATCGGAAGTATAGATTGTGTTGGCCAGACTGATTAAAAGGACGGCCGGACGGCACCACAGACAATGTTTCCCTGCGACAAATAACCGAGAAAAACTCTCATAAACGAAGGAAAAAGTGAAAAAAAAGTGATATTGCCCAAAAATCTGATAAAAAAGGGTTTTCAACCGAAAAACTGAAGGAAAATAATTAAAATTATGTCAAAAAGGGCTCAAAAGATATCCGAAAAAACCAAAAATGCTGTAAAATTGGGTTTCCTGGTTAAAAAAATGAACCAAAAAAACATTTCCTAGCTCTATAAATCCGACAGAAAGCACAAAAATCTAGAAAAACGATTTAAAAACTAGTAAAATAAGGTTTTTTTGGCCAAAAAACTGAAGAAAACGCCTGCAAAATTGAGTAAAAAGTCCGAAAAATACCTTTCGAAATCGTAAATGTTCGTAAATCCCCAATCGTCAAACATTCAGACGCGTGATGAGAACAATCAAAAACGGAATGAAAGATAAAAAAAATTGAAAAACTTTTCCCACAAAAAGAGAGATAGAAAGACAAACTCATTGACAATCTCAAGATAATCCCACATCTACTTACAAGAACATCCTTAAATTTCTATTCCAAAAACGTACCACATCATAATTTTTTTTTCACTTTTTTCTGCGGCAAATCCCTTAGTTTTTGATGAGAGACTGACTGTAGATAAAATTAATAAAACTATCTCCTTATCTCCTTTTTTTTTTTCTTCCCTCCCGATCCACTCGATATCCCAATGAATCTTTTTAACAAAAATTCGTAAAAACAAACAAAAAATTATTTTTTTATTAATTATCTTTATAAATTAATGTAATTTACCTTTGAAAGTACATTTTAATAAAAAAATTCAAGTCATAACTGCACTTGAGACGTTCAAACTTTTGAAATTTGACCCAGGGTAAACAATCGTTTTGTTTTGTATCTTATCTGGGAGGGAGAGCTGCAATTTCTTTTTATCTCGTGGTGCCAGCAGTGGCAAAAAGATTTTTTTTCTTTTTTTTTTCTATGCATCTAGAATTCCGGTTGCGATCTTTCTTATCCGTCCTACTTTTTGAGGGAGGCCTCACCTGCTTGGATAACGGGATTCAACTTGACTCGCTTGCACTTTACGACTTCAGTCAGAGAAAATTTGAACTTTCAGAATCCTTTAAAAAAATTCAGAGACATTGAAAGAAAAATTTTTTTTGTTCTTTGGGATGAAGTTTTCCTACGAGGAATTATTTTTTGGCCCCTCGAGGCGCGTGTAGAAGTCATTGACACGTCTCCGTTTTGAAATTTAAATTCCTCACCGCTTAAACTAGATTTTTGACCATTATGTGTCTAAAAACTCCCTATTTAAGGCGTTTTTCTCGTTTTTTCTACCTAGCCGCTTATTTCAGAAAAGTTCTTTATTAACTACAGGACCAAAAAACACTATTTTAACAGGGTTTTTGGCCCAAAAACCAATTTTTTCGGGCGTTTTTGTCGATTTTAAAGGGGCAAAAACCTTTTATGAAATCGAATTTAAAGGTTTCACACTTTTTCGGCCATTAAACTCCCCCATCTTGGCATCATTTTCTCGATCTTCTAATTTCCAAATTGTTTCTCTAATTTTCCCAGGCTTTTTTTATAGTATTTATGCCTTTTAGGCAGTTTTTCTGTCATTTCGGCAGTTTTTTTTTTTGCCTTTCCGGACGTTTTTCTGCCTTTTCGGCAGCTTCCCTGCCATTTGGCAGTGCTTCTGCCATTTGGCAGGTTTTTTGCCATTGCGGCAGTTTTTGTTGCCATTTCGGTGGTTATTCTGCCATTTCGGCAGTTTCCAGCCTTTGTGGAAGTTTTTTTTGCCTTTACGGACGTTTTTCTGCCTTTCGGACATTTGTCAGCCATTTCGGCAGTAAATCTGCCATCTCGGCAGATTCCTTTGGAAGACTGTCGCAAAGGCAGGAAAACTGCCGCACAGGCAGGAAAACTGCCGCACAGGCAGGAAAACTGCCGCGAAGGCAGGAAAACTGCCGGGAAGGCAGGAAAACTGCCGGGAAGGCAGGAAAACTGCCGGGAAGGCAGGAAAACTGCCGGGAAGGCAGGAAAACTGCCGCAAAGGCAGGAAAACTGCCGCAAAGGCAGGATAAATGCCGCAAAGGCAGGAAAACTGCCGCAAATGAATCTGCCGAGATGGCAGATTTACTGCTGAAATGGCTGACAAATGTCCGAAAGGTAGAAAGACGTCCGTAAAGGCAAAAAAAGAACTTCCACAGTGGCAGGAAAACTACTGAAATAGCAGAAAAACTACCGAAATGGCAGAAATACGACCAAAATGGCAGAAAAACTGCCGCGAAGGCAGGAAAACTGCCGGGATGGCAGGAAACTGCCGGGAAGGCAGGAAAACTGCCGCAAAGGCAGGATAAATGCCGCAAAGGCAGGAAAACTGCCGCAAAGGAATCTGCCGAGATGGCAGATTTACTGCTGAAATGGCTGACAAATGTCCGAAAGGTAGAAAGACGTCCGTAAAGGCAAAAAGAACTTCCACAGAGGCAGGAAAACTACTGAAATAGCAGAAAAACTACCGAAATGGCAGAAATACGACCAAAATGGCAGAAAAACTGCCGGAAAGGCAGAAAAACTGCCGCAAAGGCAGGAAAACTGCCGCAAAGGCAGGAAAACTGCCGCAAATGCAGGAAAACTGCCGCAAAGGCAGGAAAAATGCCGCAAAGGAATCTGCCGAGAGGGCAGATTTACTGCCGAAATGGCTGACAATTGTCCGAAAGACAGAAAGACGTCCGTAAAGGCAAAAAAAAACTTCCACAGAGGCAGGAAAACTACTGAAATAGCAGAAAAACTGCCTTTGGGACATTTGTCAGCCATTTCGGCAGTAAATCTGCCATCTCGGCAGATTCCTTTGCGGCATTTTCCTGCCTTTGCGGCAGTTTCCTGCCTTTGCGGCAGTTTTCTGCCTTTCCGGCAGTTTTTTTTGCCATTTCGGTAGTTTTTCTGCTATTTCAGTAGTTTCCTGCCACTGTGGAAGTTTTTTTTGCCTTTACGGACGTCTTTCTGCCTTTTCGGACGTTTGTCAGCCATCACGGCAGTTTTTCTGCCATTACGGTAGTTTTTCTGCCATTTCGGCAGTTTTTCTAAATTTCCTCACCAATAAGCACCCAGCATATCACATTTGTGTTAATTTTTGACTAAATAACCTCATTTTTATAAGTTTTTGGTGGTTTTCTTCGTTTTTTGGCAACGAGATTCCTTTTATAGACTTTTGAGCTCTTTTACATCCAGTTTTATGGTTAATGAAAGCAAAAACTTTTGAAATTTAAATTTTAAATAGTTGCCTAAATGCAAAATAATTTTTTTTTCTGTTTCAACAATGCATAATTAGTTATGTAAACAAAAATTGTTGTTAAAAATGGTGACACCGGTGCTTCTGATAGTAAAAATGAAGATTTTATTTTTGTTTCTATTTTATCGTTGAGGGCCCTCGCATTTCCAGACTCTGAAAGTGATGAAGGTACGAAATCGACCAATTGTTCTTGCGGATGGACGAACAAGGTAAAAAAAAAAGAGCTGAAGACTTTTTTTAACTTTGTTTTTAAGAGGAGAATCGTCGGTGGGAAAGAAACTTTGAAAAACGAGTTTCCTCTGATGGCTGGTATCTTTAATTATAACCTGAGATTGGTCGACTGCGGTGCGACCATTTTGACAGCGCAGCACGCATTGTCCGCCGCTCACTGTACCTTGAAATACGACACTGATGAAATTGGACTTTTAGTAGGAGGACACGACTATACGAAAGGTTAAGGTTTCCAAGAAAAAAGGCTTTTGGGGATGGGGGTGTTAATGGTGCTGACCATGGTACTGGTGTTTATGCGTGCTGTTGTTTATGCGTGGTTGGTGTTAATGCGGGTGTTAATGGTGCTGACCTCTCCAGCTGATGCCTTCTTTCCAGCCACCTCTCCAGCTTCCTATGCTGCCTTCTTTCCAGCCATCTCTCCAGCTTCCTATGCTATCTTCTTTCCAGCCATCTCTCCAGCTTCCTATGCTGCCTTCTTTCCAGCCACCTCTCCAGCTTCCTATGCTGTCTTCTTTCCAGCCACCTCTCCAGCTTCCTATGCTGCCTTCTTCCCAGCAACCTCCCCGCTTCCTATGCTGCTTTCTTTCCAGCCACCTCTCCAGCTTCCTATGATGCCTTCTTTCCAGCCACCTTTCCAGCTTCCTATGATGCCTTCTTTCCAGCCACCTCTCCAGCTTCCTATGATGCCTTCTTTCCAGCCACCTCTGCAGCTTCTTATGCTGCTTTCTTTCCAGCCACCTCTCCAGCTTCCTATGATGCCTTCTTTCCAGCCACCTCTGCAGCTTCCTATACTGCTTTCTTTCCAGCCACCTCTCCAGCTTCCTTTGCTGCCTTCTTTCCAGCCACCTCTCCAGCTTCCTATGCTGTCTTCTTTCCAGCCTCCTCTCCAGCTTCCTATGCTGCCTTCTATCCAGCCACCTCTCCAGCTTCCTATACTGTCTTCTTTCCAGCCATCTCTCCAGCTTCCTATGCTGCCTTCTTTCCAGCCATCTCTCCAGCTTCCTATGCTATCTTCTTTCCAGCCATCTCTCCAGCTTCCTATGCTGCCTTCTTTCCAGCCACCTCTCCAGCTTCCTATGCTGTCTTCTTTCCAGCCACCTCTCCAGCTTCCTATGCTGCCTTCTTCCCAGCAACCTCCCCGCTTCCTATGCTGCTTTCTTTCCAGCCACCTCTCCAGCTTCCTATGATGCCTTCTTTCCAGCCACCTTTCCAGCTTCCTATGATGCCTTCTTTCCAGCCACCTCTCCAGCTTCCTATGATGCCTTCTTTCCAGCCACCTCTGCAGCTTCTTATGCTGCTTTCTTTCCAGCCACCTCTCCAGCTTCCTATGATGCCTTCTTTCCAGCCACCTCTGCAGCTTCCTATACTGCTTTCTTTCCAGCCACCTCTCCAGCTTCCTTTGCTGTCTTCTTTCCAGCCACCTCTCCAGCTTCCTTTGCTGCCTTCTTTCCAGCCACCTCTCCAGCTTCCTATGCTGTCTTCTTTCCAGCCACCTCTCCAGCTTCCTATGCTGCCTTCTATCCAGCCACCTCTCCAGCTTCCTATACTGTCTTCTTTCCAGCCATCTCTCCAGCTTCCTATGATGCCTTCTTTCCAGTCACCTCTGCAGCTTCTTATGCTGCTTTCTTTCCAGCCACCTCTCCAGCTTCCTATGCTGCCTTCTTTCCTGCAACCTCTCCAGCTTCCTATGCTGTCTTCTTTCCAACCACCTCTCCTGCTTCCTATGCTGCCTTCATTCCTGCACCTCCCCGCTTCCTATGCTGCCTTCTTTCCAGCCACCTCTCCAGCTTCCTATGCTGCGCCTTCTTTCCAGCCACCTCTCCAGCTTCCTATGCTGCCTTCTTTCCTGCAACCTCTCCAGCTTCCTATGCTGTCTTCTTTCCAGCCACCTCTCCAGCTTCCTGCCTCCTTTCCTGCCCAATGTCTTGACTGCTGTGCTGCCCTCTTACTAGCCCTTCATCGTGCTCAGCGTTCTCCTTCCCTTTCTGCTTTTCCTACCTCCTAGATGACTTCATAAAAATGATTTTACAGAAGATGAACATGCCCAAATACTGCCGATATTGGCGACTATAGTACACGAAGAATACGAAAGTTCTGCTCATAATTTCGATATCTCCATCATATTTTTGAAAAATCCGATGACTTTCAATCAGTTTATCGGACCTGCATGTCTTCCTAACAAGAGAATCTATTTGGTCAACGAAAGAGTCAAAGTTTTAGGTACGTCAATCATTTCTGCTGGCAGGAAAAGAAGGTTTTTGTGCTGTCCCTACCTCTTTCGACCAAGAAAACTATTATCGTCATTTGTAGGATGGGGACGCATGGAGAATGGACGGCTATCGAACGTTCTACGAAAAGTCGACTTAAAAATCCTCCCATTGAAAGAATGTAAAAAAAACTTCAACCTCGAAGTCGAGAATCCGTTCCAACTCTGCACGTCGGCCGACGGAAAAGATTCATGCCAAGGAGACTCAGGAGGTCCTCTACTATGGCTCGACCCTCAAACGAACCGCTACACCGTCGTCGGCGTTGTTTCCTTCGGCTACGGATGCGCCATCGTCCCTGGCGTCAACGTCGAAGTCGCTCCCTTCCTCGACTGGATACAACAGCACATCTCATGTAATGATTCCTAAAATAGCATTCCCAGTAATTTGGTTTTTTTACAGATACCGTAGAAATCCAGGGAGATCGTGCAATAGCAAAGAAATCCAACCTAAAATCCTGTAGTAAACAATAAAAGATCTTTCATATTCAACCCACAATTTAAGAATGTTGGGAATAGCCAGAAACATAGGAGCCACCCAAGCAAGAACTCTTTCCGACCACACACGAACTAATCCTGCCTTCGCTGTCTACTGAACCTTCGACCTGTTGCTACGGTGAACTATGAAGGACAGGAGGCATAAAAGAGGACAGCACAGGAGTCAGCAGGCAGGAAAGGTAGAGGAAAGAAGGCAGCACAGGAAGCTGGAGAGGTGGCTGGAAAGAAGAAGGACGCTAGGCACGACAGGATGAAGGACAGGAGGCATAAAAGAGGACAGCACAGGAGTCAGCAGGCAGGAAAGGTAGAGGAAAGAAGGCAGCACAGGAAGCTGGAGAGGTGGCTGGAAAGAAGAAGGACGCTAGGCACGAAAGGATGAAGGACAGGTGGCAGGAAATCCAATGGTTCTTTTGACGGAGAACCATTGGCAGCTGCCTTATTCTCTGCTTCATATCCTGCCTCCTATTCTGTACCTTTCCTGCCTATTGACTTGACTGCTGTTCTGGACTCTATTATGCCTCCTGTCCTTCATCCTTTCGTGCCTAGCGTCCTTCTTCTTTCCAGCCACCTCTACAGCTTCCTGTGCTGCCTTCTTTCCTGTACCTCTCCTGCCTGCTGACTCCTGTGCTGTCCTCTTTTATGCCTCCTGTCCTTCATCCTTTCTTGCCTAGCATCCTCCCATCTTTCCGGCCACCTCTCCAGCTTCCTGCCTCCTTTCCTACCTAATGTCTTGACTCCTGTGCTGTCCTCTTTTATGCCTCCTGTCCTTCATCCTTTCGTGCCTAGCGTCCTCTCTTCTTTTCTGCCACCTCTACAGTTTCCTATGCTGCCTTCTTTCCAGCCACCTCTCCAGCTTCATATGCTGCCTTCTTTCCAGCCACCTCTCCTGCTTCCTATGCTGCATCCTTTCCTGTACCTTTCCTGCCTGCTGACTACTGTTCTGTCGTCTTTTATGTCTCCTGTACTCCATCCTTTCGAGCCTAACGACTTCCGTTCTTCCAGCGACCTCTCCAGCTTCCTGCCTCCTTTCCTGCCCAATGTCTTGACTGCTGTGCTGTCCTCTTTTATGCCTCCTGTCCTTCATCCTTTCGTGCCTAGCGTCCTCTCTTCTTTCCAGCCACCTCTCCAGCTTCCTATGCTGCCTTCTTTCCAGCCACCTCTCCTGCTTCCTATGCTGCTAGCCTACTAATAAGCTACTGATAAGCATATAAGAATTAACTCATGGATTCCAACATCCAAAATACGTACATCTGAGGAAGAGAAATACAATACCATAAAACATTGAAGCTACATTTTTCAACTAAGATTATATGAGGCGCTCCGGGTACGAAGGGCGAACTCAACAAAACGTAGTTTCGAGATATTCGCATTTTAAAGTTTTATGTTACGGGCGAACTCAACAGAAAGTCATGCCCTGGAATGGGAAAAGGAGTGGGGGTTGTGGACTAGGATGTGGAGTTCGCCCTTCGTACCCGTTCGGATATCGCAGTTAGAGCTTTGTCGCACATCGGTTTTTTACGTATTTAAAGGGGAAAAAAGGGCGAACTCAACAGAAAAATTATATGGGTGTATCACCAAGAGGTCTAGAATCTGAAAATGAAAAAAAAATTTAGTCCGATGTTGAGTTCGCCCTTCGTACCCGGAGCGCCTCATATATTTATAGCAGGCAGAGCGTGGGAAACTGAACAAGAAGGAAAAAGGAATGCCCTTGGGCCTGGGTGTGGTTTACTGTTTCTTCGAGAACACGCTCACGCATTTTTTTTTACGTCTAGACCTCTGGATATGGGTCAATTTAGGTGAAGTATCCAGTTTTTTTTATAATAGACAGAAGCTCACAACAAAATGATACCTGGAAGATCACGATTAGATTTTTTTATTAAATTTTTTTTTCTCTCCGAAGAAGTGGGGAAAAAAAGGGGAAAGGTTGAGGCCTTAGGTCAATAGGAAGCTAAATGATTGGAAAAAAAATTTCTACTTAATTTCTATGGAATGCTGCCTAATATGGAATATTGGCGAGATAGGTAAAATCGAAGTCTGCTAATTTAAAATAAAGTTATGAAGAAAAAAAAAAGGATATTTTCTCCTTTCTAGGAGTCTCTTTTATGTAATTTTGGGGCTTTTTTCCTTGTTATTTTGGAGGGAGGCAGGATCTTCATATCCCACTTCTGATATCGAAGGTGAAGGTGTACTAAAACTATTCGCCTATCCCACTTCTGATATCAAACTGAATGATGTCCCATTTTCTAGATATCCCCTTCTGATATCAATGATGTCCAATTTTCTGCAATCCCACTTCTGATATCAAACTGAAGGGAGTTCAATCTTCCCCAATTTCACTAACGGCTATTTAGCTCACGTGATGACGATCTAACGACTCCTCAGATGACAATATGACGATCTAACGACTCTTCAGATGACAATATGACGATCTAACAACTGTTTAGATGAGATTATGACAATCTAACGGATATTTAGCTCAGGAGCTGACGATCTAACGACTCTTCAGATGACAATATGACGATCTAATTGCTATTTAGCTCACGTGATGACGATCTAACGACTCCTAAGATGACAATATGACGATCTAACAACTGTTTAGCTGAGATTATGAAGATCTAACGGCTATTTAGCTCTCTAGAAGACGATCTAAGGACTCCTAAGACGACAGTATGACGATCTGTTTAGCTAAGATTATGACGAACTAACGACTCCTCAAAGCTGAGATTATGACGATGATATGATTTAGCTCGCGATATAACGATTTAACGAATCCTCAGATGACAATATGACAATTTAATGACTCCTCAGATGGCAATATGACGATCTAACAACTGTTTAGTTGAGATAATGACGATCTAACAACTGTTTAGCAGAGATTATGACGATCTAACCGCTATTTAGCTCACGAGATGACGATCCAACGACTCCTCAGGTGACAATATGACGATCTAACAACTGTTTAGCAGAGATTATGTCGATCTAACAACTGTTAGCTGAGGTTATGACGATCTAACGACTCTCCAGATGACAATATGACGAACTAACAACTGTTTAGCTGAGATTATGACGATCTAACGGCTATTTAGCTTCCGAGATGACGGTCTAACAGCTCCTCAGATGACAATATGACGATCTAACAACAGTTTAGCTGAGATTATGACGATCTAACGGCTTTTTAGGCTCACTAGAAGACCCCTCAGGTACCAATATGACGATCTAACGGTTTAGCTGAGATTATGACGATCTAACGGCTATTTAGCCACGAGATGATGATCTAACGACTCTTCAAATGACAATATGGCGAATAACAACTGTTTAGCTGAGATTATGACGATCTAACGACTCTTCAGATGACAATATGACGATTTAACAATTGTTTAGCTGAGATTATGACGATCTTACGGCTAATTAGCACACGAGATCTAGCGACTTCTCAGATGACAATATGACGATCTAACAACTGTTTAGCTGATATTATGACGATCTAACGGCTATTTAGCTGAGATTATGACGAACTAACGACTCCTCAAAGCTGAGATTGTGACGATGATATGATTTAGCTCACGATATGACGATTTAACGAATCTTTAGATGACAATGTGACAATTTAATGACTCCTCAGATGACAATATGACGATCTAAGAACTGCTTAGCTGAGATTATGACGATCTAACGACTCCTCGGATGACAATATGACGATCTAACAACTGTTTAGCAGAGATTATGACGATCTAACGGCTATTTAGCTCACGAGATGACGATCTAACGACTCCTCAGATGACATATGACGATCTAACAACGGTTTTGCAGTGATTATGACGATCTAACGGCTATTTAGCTCACGAGATGACGATCTAACGACTCCTCAGATTACATGCAACGATCTAACAACGGTTTAGCTGAGATTATGACGATCTATCGGCTTTTAGGCTCACGAGAAGACCCCTCAGGTACCAATATGACGATCTAACGGTTTTAGCTGAGATTACGACGATCTAACGGCTAGTTAGCCACGAGATGACGATCTAATGACTCTTCAAATGACAATATGGCGAATAACACTGTTTAGCTGAGATTATGACGATCTAACGGCTATTTAGCTCTCTAGAAGACGATCTAATGACTCCTAAGACGACAGTATGACGTATCTAATAACTGTTTAGCTGAGATTATGACGATCTAACGGCTATTTAGCTCACGAGAACTAACGACTCCTCGGATACAAAACTGAATGATGTCCATTTTTCTCCTATCCCACTTCTGATATCGAACTGCGAGGTGTCCTATTCTCCTGATCCCACTTCTGATGTTTCCGAGATCTTTGGCACAGATGCGTTTTCTTCGGGCTTCTTTCTTCTCTTTTGCCCCATATTTTTTTATTCGTTCTTTAAGTTTTTATTGTGAACAGAAATTCATTTTTTTCGGTGTCTTTGAAGACATCGATAGTGGTAAAAAAAATATGCATGAGAATCTGGGGCGTTGTACCTTCTCGTTTCCCCACTCGAAACGACTTCGATAGCCGACTGTACACCCGTTGAGTAGCCCCCTCCCTCCCCACCTTTACAGACTCACTCGTCCCTCGCGATACCCTCGCAGTGTTTTTACAGACCCCACGCCTCATCCCGACCTCACAAACGCCTAATCTTTAAAACCACCCCATCAAAAGTTTAAAAAAATGTAAAAAAAAAAAATTTCCTGAGGAAAAAATTCGTGAATTTTGTGTGCTTGACGAGTTTTTTTAATTTCTTAATGGATTTCTCATAAAGGTATTTATAATTCAACATTTTGATGATATATAATTTAAATTTTAAATTAAAAAAAAGCATTCACCTTTTATGGAAAGTAAAAAAATTGAAGTCCATTGCAGTCTTGATGTCAATGCTTTCTAATCGACTTCACCTCCATTCTAGCAAACCGGTTCTCCTATAATCAAACAGGGTTCTTGAGGGAAAGATTTTTAAAAGAGGAAAACATCAATTAATCGTCCCCGTTAAGAATTTTTTTTTAAAATACCAGCGTTTTTGATGGGCCCTAAAATTTTTGACTTTTCCTCAAAGGGAAGTTGTGACACCGTGTATGGTATGTTGCGGTATTTGAAAAAAGGGCCTTCCGGAACCTATTGATTGGTATTTAGCGATTTTGAGGATTTCAGTGCCGCTGTCACCAGTTTTAAGCATGGAAAACGCCATAAACACTGGTTTATAATGGGTTTTTCAGCAGAAAGAGTGCTAAAAGACCGCAAAAAATGTTTAAAAAAAGAGTTTTCTTAGCTATAAAAGTGATTTAAAAAATCTCGAATAGTTCAAAATGTGTTTTCTTGGTCAAAAGGGAAGGGAAAACTTCTGAAACTGTTGTTTAAATTGGGTTTTTCAGCCGAAAGAGTGAGAAAAGCTCGCAAAAATGGTTGTAAAAAGGGGTTTTCTTGGCTCGAAAAGTGATTTAAAAAACCCGACGTGGAGGGTATCACAATAACTTCTATAAAGAAGTTAAAATCACTAATTCTACAAAATAGGGTTTTCTTGGTCAAAAGGGCACACAAAAACTTAGGTATAAATTGTGTTTTTTTTTAGCTGAAAGAGTGGAGAAAGCTTGCAAAAAGTTGTAAAAAGGGGTTTTCTTGGCTCAAAAAGTGGTTAAAACTTCCAAGTTCAACAAAATGGGGTTTTTTGGCCAAAAGGGCAAGGAAATCGTCTGAAACTTTTGTTTAAATGGGTTTTTCAGCTGAAAGAGTGAGAAATTCGCAAAAATCTTGTAAAAGAGTTTTTTCTTAGCTGTAAAGTGATTTAAAAAATCCCAAATTCTACAAAATGGGGTTTTCTTGGTCATAAGGGCATGGAAAACGTCTGAAACTCTGGTTTAAAATGGGTTTTTCTGCCGAAAGAGTGAGAAAAGCTCGCAAAAATGTGTAAAAATGGTTTTCTTAGCTGTAAAAGTGATTTAAAAAGTCGCAAATCTTACAAAACGGGGTTTTCTTGGTCAAAAGGGCAGGAAAAACGTCTGAAACTTTGGTTCAAAATGGGTTTTTCAGCTAAAAGAGTGAGAAAAGCTCACAAAAATGTTGTAAAAAGGGCTTGTCTTAGCTGTAAAAGTGATTTAATAAATCTCAAATCCTTCAAAATGGGATTTTCTTGGCCAATACGGCAAGGAAAACGTCTGAAACTTTTGTTTAAAATGGGTTTTTCAGTTGGAAGAGTGAGAAAAGCCCACAAAAATCTTTTTAAAAGCAGGTTTTCTTAGCTGTAAAAGTGATTTAAAAAATCTCAAATCCTACAAAATTGGGTTTTCTTTCTCAAAGGGCATGGAAAACGTCTGAAACTGGTGTAAATGGGTTTTTCAGCCGAAAGAGAGAGAAAAGCTCGCAAAAATCTTGTAAAAAGGGATTTTCTTAGCTCAAAAAGTGATTAAAAAAATCCCAAATTCTTTAAAAAGTGTTTTTCTTGGCTAAAAGAGCAAGGAAATCTCCTGAAAAGCCTCAAAATTGTAGTTCCTCGTTTTTAAAACCAAGAACACTCCTGGCTTAAAATTGTTTTTTCAGCTGAAAAAACTGAAATTTGCACGAAGTTGTCTGTGGTGCCGTCCGTCCGTCCTTTAATTTTTAAAAACCACCCGCAGTGTGATCTTAAGAATCTTAAGAGCTGGAAGATCGATGGGAAAGCCTCAATTTCTTTGGCGTCCTTAAAAAAAAGGGTTCGGAAACTTCTAAACCGGACTTTGAAGCATCGTGGCTGGCTTGGCCTGAGCGAACGACCTTTAAAAACCGGTAGGGACGAAGGTTCTTCTCACGAACATATGACTTTCGTCCTCATATGCCTTAAGATGCTCCTTTACCACACCTTGAATTCTTTTTTTTTTTTAACTCTCCATCTATTTTTAAAAAGGGTGAAACTTAGACTCCCAGAGATCGATTTCTCCTTTTCTTTTAATCCCTAAAGGGTATTACGTTACGTATGAAAAAAGTATCGTTTCAGATTTCTTTTTAAGCGAATTAAATGAACTGTGGAGAATAGAAAAAGTGTTGACTTTAATTATAGAGAACAATGCGAATGACCTTGGGTTAGTTTCGTTTTATGTTAATTCGTCCTGCTTGAAAACGATTCTCATATCCCACTTCTGATATCGAACTTTCATCTGAGGTTTTTATTTTAAAGTGGTCGTATTTTAACGATTCTCACATCCCACTTCTGATATCGCTTATTTAAACTTTCCATTTCTGATATGGGAATGCTTAGGGAATTTTATTCGATTTTCTGGCCTAAAAACATCCGTTTTATCGAGATTTTAGCGTCTAACACCCTATCAAACGGTTTTTGGGGTGTTTTATTAAATTTTCTGGCCTAGAAACACCCATCTTAGCGGGTGGTCGGGCGTTTAACATTTTTTTTATCGCGTTCAGGACGTTTTCCTCAATTTCAGGTTTTAAAACATCCGTTTTATCGGGTTTTTAGCATCTAATACCCTATTTAACAGTTTTTGGGACCTTTTCCTTGATTTTATGGCCCAGAAAGACCCATTTTAACGGGTGTTCAGTGTTTAACATTTTTTTAACGAGTTCAGGGACGTTTTCCCCGTATTCAGGTGTTAAAACATCCGTTTTATCGGATTTATAGCGTCTAACACCCTATTAAATAGTTTTTGGGACCTTCTCCTCGATTTCATGGCCCAGAAAGACCCATTTTAACGGGTGTTCAGGTGTTTAACATTTTTTTATCGAGTTCAGGGACGTTTTCCTCAATTTTCAGGTGTTAAAAAATCCGTTTTATTGGGTTTTTAGCGTCTAACACCCTATATAACAGGGGTTTGGGACACAGTTTTTGGGACCTTTTCCTCGATTTGTAGCCCAGAAAGACCCATTTTAACGGACGTTCGGGTGTTTAACATTTTTTATCGGTTTCTGGGACGTTTTCCTCAATTCTCAGATGTAGAAACATCGGTTTAATCTAATTTTTTGAGCATATAACGCCCTTTTTGGGTTAATGTCAACGATTTTCTGCTCAAAAAATCCAGTTTTATCACGCTCGCAGACGTCTTATATCTTTTTCAGCGTGTTATTAAGCGCTTCCCCCAATTTTTTTGGTGTAAAAACATCCGTTTTATCGGGTTTTTAGCGTCTAACACCATATTAAACGGTTTTTGGGGTGTTATATTAGATAAAAGATTTTCCGGCCTAGAAAGACCCGTTTTATTGGGCGATTGGCCGTTAAATATTTTTTATCTGGTGGGACTGGTGGAAGTAAAGAGCTTTTGGGACCTTTTCCTCGATTTTACGGCCCAGAAAGACCCATTTTAACGGGTGTTCAGGCGTTTAACATTTTTTTATCGGGTTCAGTGACGTTTTCCTCAATTTCCAGGTGTAGAGACATCCATTTGATCTAATTTTTTGAGCATATTAACCCTTTTTGGGTTATTTCCCTTGATTTTTTGGTCTAAAAATCCCGTTTTATCAGGCTTGCAGGCCTCTAATGTCTTTTATTAATCGCTCCCTTCAATTTTTGTGGTGTAAAAACATCCGCTTTATCGGGTTCTGGGACGTTTTCCTCAATTCTCAGTGTTAAAACATCCGTTTTATAGGGTTTTTAGTGTCTAACACAATATTTAACAGTCTTTGGGACCTTTACCTCGATTTCAAGGCCCAGAAAGACCCATTTTAACGGGCGTTCAGGCGTTTAACAATTTTTTTATCGGAATCTGGGACGTTTTCCTCAATTCTCAGGTGTAAAAACATCCTTTTAATCTGATTTTTGAGCATTTAATCGCTTCCCCCAATTTTTTTGGTGTAAAAACATCCGTTTTATCGAGTTTTCGAGCGTCTAACACCCTATTAAACAGTTTTAGTTACCTTTTCCTCGATTTCAAGGCCGAGAAAGACCCGTTTTGACGGGTGTTCGGGCGTTTATCATTTTTTTTTTATGGGGTTCACGGACGTTTTCACCAATTTTCAGGCGTTAAAACATCCGTTTTATCGGGTTTTTAGCGTCTAACACCCTATTTAACAGTTTTTGGACCTTCTCCTCGATTTCAAGGCCCAGAAAGACCCATTTTAACGGGTGTTCGGGCGTTTTACATATTTTTTATCGAGTTCTGGGACGTTTTCCTCAATTCTCAGGTGTTAAAACATCCGTTTTATCGGGTTTTTAGCGTCTAACACCCTATTAAACAGTTTTTGGTCAATTTCCTCGATTTTCTGGTCTTTCTGGGCCGTAAAATCGATGAAAAGGTCCCAAAACTGTTCGACGATCAAAAACTCGATAAAATTAATTTTAACGGCCAAACGCCCATTAAAACGGGTCTTTCTATGCCAGAAAATCTAATATAACACCCCAAAAACCGTTTAATAACGTGTTAGACGCTAAAAACCCGATAAAACGGATGTTTTTTACACCTTCTCACCGCTTCCCACAATTTTTTTGGTGTAAAAACATCCGTTTTATCGGGTTTTTTAAAGTCTAAAACCCTATTAAACAGTTTTTGGGACCTTTTCCTCGATTTTACGGCCCATAAAGACCCATTTTAACGGGTTTTCGGGCGTTTAAAATTTTTTTATCGGGTTCTGGGACGTTTTCCTCAAATCTCAGATGTAGAAACATCCGTTTAATCTAATTTTTTGAGCATATAACGCCCTTTTTGGGTTATGTTCCTCGGTTGTCTGATCAAAAAATCCTGTTTTATCAGGCTTGCAGGCCTCCAACGTCTTTTAATATTCTCTTTCTACAATTTTTTTGTGTAAAAACATCCGTTTTAACTGCGTTTTAGCGTCTAAAACCCAGAGAAACGGTTTTTTGCGTGATTTATTAGATTTTCAGGCCTAGAAAGGCCCGTTTTATTGGGCGTTTGGCCGTTAAAATTTTTTTATAGAGTTTTCGAGCGTTGAACCCCCTTATCCTTGATTTGTGGGATATGAAAAACGTTTGAATTGGTCACTGAATTCTTTGTCAGAAGAGGTTTATCGAGGAAAACGACCCAAAACCCGATAAAACGGATGTTTTTACACCAAAAAAACGATATTAAACAGTTTTTGGGACCCTTTTCTTGTTTTTATGGCCCAGAAAGACCCATTTTAACCGGTGTTCAGGCGTTTAATAATTTTTTATCGAGTTCTGGGACGTTTTCCTCAATTCTTAGGTGTTGAAACATCCGTTTTATCGGGTTTTTATCGTCTATCACTCTATTAAACAATTTTTGGGACCTTTTCCACGTGTTCATGGCCCAGAAAGACCCATTTTAACGGGCGTTCAGGCGTTTAACAATTTTTATCGGATTCTGGGACGTTTACCTCAATTCTCAGGTGTAAAACATCCTTTTAATCTGATTTTTGAGCATTTAATCGCTTCCCCAATTTTTTTTGGTGTGAAAACATCCGTTTTATGGAGTTTTCGAGCGTTAACACCCTATTAAACAGTTTTTGGGACCTCTTCCTCGATTTCAAGGCCGAGAAAGACACATTTTGACGGGTGTTCGGGCGTTTAACATTTTTTTTTTATCGGGTTCACGGACGTTTTCACCAATTTTCAGGCGTTAAAACATCTGTTTTATCGGGTTTTTTGAGCATTTAACGCCCATTTTGAGTTGTTTTCTCGATTTTACGGCCCAGAAAGACCCATTTTAACGGGTGTTCGGGCGTATAACATTTTTTTTATCGAGTTCTGGGACGTTTTCCTCATTTCTCAGATGTAGAAACATCCGTTTAATCTAATTTTTAGAGCATATAACGCCCTTTTTGGGTTATTTTCCTCGATTTTCTGGTCTAAAAATCCCGTTTTATCAGGCTTGCAGGCCTCTAACGTCTTTTATTGATCTTTTCCCACAATTTTTTGGTGTAAAAACACCCGTTTTATAGTGTTTTGCGTCGTTTTTCTCTATATCCCACTTCTGACATCGAATTTAAAGTGTCCCTTTCCTGCAGATATCCCACTTTTGATATCAAACTTTTAGATTATTTTAAAAATAATTTTAAAGGTGCCTAATTTAAATATGAGAAACGATTGTGTCATCCATTGTTAACAAAAGGTGTGAATAAATAAACACGCCTTTTTACGCCCATGTTGTATAAAGAACATTTTGGTTAATTTTAGAATGCAATAACAAAAGGAAAATATCCATAAATAAATCAAGGATAAAAAGGTAACTTTCACATTTTCACGATTTTTTTTTTTTTTTGTGGGCGTAGATGGCGAGATGAGCGATGACATCGCCGAGCTTGTGGGATGCCTGAGGGTCCCCGGCGGTCGGGACAGGCTCGGGAAGCCGATAGTCCAAGTGACGGCGCCTCAAGATCTGACGTCTTTCGACAAAACCGTTTTGAAAAGTCGCTCGGATACGTACTGTCGATTTTCAGCGAGGAGACCAGACGTAAGGGTCTCACTTTTGTCGTCGACGCACAGAAAAGCAGCTGGAGAGTCACCAGAATCTGCGTACGTCATCTACTGCAAGGTCTGGCTGAAGAAACTGCGTCCGCCATCGTCATCAGGCCTGAAGCTTTCTGGGACAAAAGGGTCGACAACTGCACCCGAGTTTGCAAAACATTAGAGGTACATACCATCAAATTCCTAGTAATGCAGGAAGACGGTAGAATTTAAGTGCACAGGGAGGTTGACATTGAGGTAGCCTTTATACTTTGAGGGTTTAAGTTGGTTGCTTTGTACATTTTTCGTTGTGAGCAACAGTTTTCGGTTTTTTCCTTCTATCTTGGAAACCGTCGCTCAAAACGAAAAAATGTTTTAAGTAAAAGTTGTAGCTACGGAAATTTACTACACAAAATACCCTATTAATTTTTTCCGTCAGAGCAATATTTTAGGAGATATGAAGGTTTTAAGTTTTCAGACAGGCTCTGTAGGATTATTAGTTTTAACCTCATAACTCCTTAAATATTGCTCTTACGCAATAATGAATAAAAAAATTTTTGTAGGAAATCTTTGTAGCTAAAACTTTTACTTAAGACATTTTTTCGTTTTGAGCGACGATTTCCGAGATAGAAGGGAAAAACCGAAAACCGTTGTTAACAACGAAAATTTCCAAAGCAACTCACTTAAAAACCATAATATCTCCTTAAGTATTGCTCTGACAAAAAACCAATTAGGTCTTTTTTGTAGAAAATTTTTGTAGCTACGACTTTACTTCGAACGTTTTTTCGTTTTGAGCGACGGTTTTCGAGATAGAAGGGAAAAACCGAAAACCGTTGTTAACAACGAAAAATTTGCAAAGCAACTCACTTAAAAACCATCATACCTCCTTAACCCTTTCGAGACCGCGTCTGACGCCCGATTCTCTGCGCTTCTGGTGCAGCGCTTTTCCCCTCTCTTTGCCCCTCACTTCTCCCCGATCGCTCCCAGCGCCCAGCAAAGCACAGAAAGCAACGAGTGATGCGATCATCACGTAGTTCATTTCTTCCCAACAGATTTCTTGCGATGTCGGTGAGAAGGTCTAGGTGTAGGTTCTCAGGGTCCTCGTTGGATGGTGAAAGTTGAGGAAGTCGACTCGTTGGATCGTCTTTTGCCGATTGAAGTAGTCGTCTTTGACGATTGGGAAGTATCGTCTTTTGCCGACTGAAGGAATCATCTTTTTCCGACTGAAGGAATCGTCTTTCGCCGATTGAAGTAATCGTCTTTTGACGATTGGGAAGTATCGTTCTTTTGACGATTGGGAAGTATGTCTTTTGCCGACTGAAGGAATCGTCTTTTGCCGACTGAAGGAATCGTCTTTTGCCGATGGAAGTAGTCGTCTTTTGACGATTGGAAAGTATCGTCTTTTGCCGACTGAAGGAATCGTCTTTTGCCGACTGAAGGAATCGTCTTTTGCCGATTGAATTAATCGTCTTTTGACGATTGGGAAGTATCGTCTTTTGCCGACTGAAGGAATCGTCTTTTGCCGACTGAAGGAATCGTCTTTTGCCGATTGAAGTAGTCGTCTTTTGACGATTGGGAAGTATCGTCTTTTGCCGATAAAGGAATCATCTTTTGCCGACTGAAGAATCGTCTTTCGCCGATTGAAGTAATCGTCTTCTGCGGATTCTGCTGTCCACTCTCTATTCCCGGAGATGAATCGTCACAAACAGCCAATTATCTACACTTCCTGCGGGTTTAGTAGTCGAATAATCGCCTTTGCCGACCTCTCACAACACTTCACAAACCTTGTAACTCACATTACTTAAAGGACAGAGACTCTCTCTAATGCGGCACTTCTCGGCTTTATACCCTTTGGGGGGGGGGGGGGTTCCTCTGCCTACTTCCCTTTTTAGGGCGTTCCCTTTCGGTGGTTCCAGTCGGGTGGCGCTATCTTCCCGCCACATTACCTTAGTGCGCTACATGTTTTATCGACAGCTGGTGTTTTTTGTTGGCGATTCTTCCGCTGTTTACACTCGAAAGGGGGCGACATGCAAAACTGGCAATCTGTTGGGGAAGAAATGAACTACGTGATGATCGCATCACTCGTCGCTCAGTGCTTTGCTGGAGAAGTGAGGAGCAAAGAGAGGGGAAAAGTGCTGCACGAATTTAACTTCAAATTTTGTTTCCAGCCTATCTACATCCCTCTGTCAAGGCTAGTGAAGCATATCGAACTATCACAAATCACTGAAGATTTAGGTGGAACTTTGGAATACGACCATGCATCATGGCTTCATGATAGAACGGTTAGTATCTTCCCAGTTGACCAATTTCTAATCTTTCTTGCAGAAAGCAGAAAGGTTCTTCCGCGAAAACACCGAGACGCAAAGCGAGCTCGAACGCGTCACCAAAATCCTCACAGGCGCCCGTCAAGGGCTCAATAATGGAGCAAGGACGATGACTCAGACTTCAGCCACGTACAACAACACGTGTCATACCGCCAATAGTCTAATTCAAGAAGGTACAGTCATATAGAATAAACTTCTTTGATCAATTCGTAGGGAGAATATGCTTGATGATTTCGGCATAGCACGAATAACGGATGTCATTGGTCAAGATATTCTGGACACAAGATCGAAAATCGATAAGCAGCTTGGAGCAGCGCGTGCAAGACTTCTGTCGCTTCATCAAGCCTGGGGGAATCTCCAGAAGTCAATATCGGATGCAAAGGAAGTCTGCAAGTTAGAAACGGGAGTCAAAAGCGTCACAGAATGGCTTCTCACCAAAGGCGAAGATCTTCTATCATCTCAGAATAAAGTCGGTTATGACATTTCTTCTGCTGAAAAGCTCCGAAGAGAGCACGAATCATTAGAACTTTTGTGCCGAGTAAGATTGATGATTTGGAATGTTTTTATATAGTTTTTTTAGGAAACGTATGGACATTATGCTGAACTTCTGCATAAAATGGATATAACGTCTTCAGGAGTTTCGATACCTGAAGATCTTCAGGCACAGAGAGAGTTTATGGATTTCGTCATCCGGAGTTTCGCGTCCAGAATGGAAAGGAGAAGGAATATCTTGATATCATCAGCACGATTTTTTCGCTTGGTCTCCGAGGTACATGATGCAAAGAAAATATGCTTTTTTGATGTTATTTTTAGTACTTTCAAACGACAAGCGATGTCTATGAAAACCTAGTCATGTCTCCAGATTTGGAAGAATTGGAAAAAGCTCATGGGACGTTGATGCTGCTTCAGGAGAGCCAATCGAACATCGGTAAGTCTCCATTTTTTTGAAGAACACTTCAAAACTTTTTTTAGATAACTTGGAAGAAGCTTTGGTCCGCGAAGGCGAGAAGCTAACGGACTTTCTGGCCATGCCTGTCAAAGACGCTTTGGGAAGAGAAATCAGGTATTGTGCTCGAATTCCACATCGGACGATTACGAGTTGTAGTTTAAGGATCGATTACGGCGCTGATATTTAAACATAAGAGAAATTTTGGATATGACAAAAGCACGCAGCGAACTCTTCAGAGATAACGTTGAACTTCAGCGTGTCACACTTGAGCAAGCACATCATATACATTCATACGAAAAAGATGCTGCACAAGCCATAGAATGGCTTGATGAATTGTACAATGTGATATTAAAATCTCATATTCAAGTAGGATGTAATGTGCTTGAAATTCAAAAGCAGAAAGATGACCATCAAGCTTTTGAAGAGACTGCAAAGGTACCATTGCTCACAATCCTTCCGATTCTACAGCATTGATTTTAGGGGACGTATGAGTTTGGATCTCAACTACTAAAGGCTGCATTGTCCTTAAGGCACTCATGTAAACTCAGCGAAGAACCTAATCTACTGCTCAGCCTAAAACTAGAAGAATCGTGGCAAAATTTCCAATCTGTCGGCCATCACCAAATGACACGGTTAAGAGTGACTGCTGTGCTTCATCGCACATTGAATAAAGTAAAACAAATTCCTAATTTTTGAAGGTCTAAATGTTATTTTTAGCACTCTCAAGAGCTTATCGAAATGACAAGAAAAGTCGAATGTGTCAAAGATAAAGATTTGATGAAACTTTTGGAGCAGAGGGAATCCGTTTTGTTGGAAGTTGCTCGGATGATAAGGTTGGCAGACTGCTCAAAAGTCGCCTGAAGGAACCTCTTAGCGATCAACAGTACGTATAAATTTATAAGACAAGGAGTGTTCAGTTCCTGAGGAGCATCGCCTCTGGCAGGCCTAGGATGTTCCTGAGGAGCATCGCCTCTGTAGAGCCAGGATGTTCCTAGAGCATCGCCTCTAGTAGAGCCATGATGTTCCTGAGGAGCATCGCCTTGTAGAGCCACGAAGTTCCTGAGGAGCATCGCCTCTGGCAGACCCAGGGTGCTCCTGAGGAGCATCGCCTCTGGCAGGCCTAGGATGTCCTGAGGAGCATCGCCTCTGGCAGGCCTAGGATGTCCTGAGGAGCATCGCCTCTGGCAGACCCGGATGTTCCTGAGAGCATCCTCTGGTAGGCCCAGGATGTTCCTGAGGAGTATCGCCTCTGGCAGACCCAGGGTGCTCCTGAGGAGCATCGCCTCTAGAGGCCAGGATGTCCTGAGAAGCATCGCCTCTGGCAGGCCCTGGATGTTCCTGAGGAGCATCGCCTCTGGCAGGCCTAGGATGTTCCTGAGGAGCATCGCCTCTGGCAGACCCGTGCTCCTGAGGAGCATCACCTCTGGCTGGCCTAGGATGTCCTGAGGAGCATCGCCTCTGGCAGACCCAGGGTGTCCTGAGGAGCACCGCCTCTGGCTGGCCAAGGATGTCCTAGGAGCATCGCCTCTGGCAGACCCAGGGTGCTCCTGGGAGCATCGCCTCGGCAGGCCTAGGATTTTCCTGAGGAGCATCGCCTCTGGCAGACCCAGGGTGCTCCTGAGGAGCATCGCCTCCGGCAGGCCTAGGATGTTCCGAGGAGCATCGCCTCCGGCAGGCCTAGGATGTTCCGAGGAGCATCGCCTCTGGCAGGCCAGGATGTTCCTGAGGAGCATCGCCTCTGGACCCGTGCTCCTGAGGAGCATCACCTCTGGCTGGCCTAGGATGTCCTAGGGAGCATCGCCTCTGGCAGACCCAGGTGCTCCTGAGGAGCATCGCCTCCGGCAGGCCTAGGATGTTCCTGAGGAGCATCGCCTCTGGCAGACCCAGGGTGCTCCTGAGGAGCATCGCCTCTGACAGAGCCAGGGTTCCTGAGAGCATCGCCTCTGGCAGGCCCTGGATGTTCCTGAGGAGCATCGCCTCTGGCAGACCCAGGGTGCTCCTGAGGAGCATCGCTCTGGCTGTCCTAGGATGGTCCTAGGGAGCATCACCTCTGGCAGACCCAGGGTGCTCCTGAGGAGCATCGCCTTTGGCAGGCCAGGATGTTCCTCGAAGAATAAAGTGTTCCTGGCAGATCCAGACTGTAAATACCAAGATTTAATTCTCGTTATGCGTTTTAGGATGGGGGTAAGTTATGACTTTAACAGAAGTGCAGTCGATGCGATATCAGAAAGAGTGGCAGAAGTGACAGCACTAGCGAGCAGCTCGACGCAGCTCTTTGCTCATATCATGAGATCGGCGATATTTCCGAAATCCTTCAGACGTCGCCTACTCAAGACGACTGGTACGGAAGCCTCGATAAAAGCAGTTCATCAAGCGGTACTCTTCGCAGTAGCCAAAAAACATATGAAGAAGACGAATTCATAACAGCAAGCGAATGTACCTGCACACCACCTTCTCGCAGTTCGTCTTTTCATACAGCATCCGAAGGGGACGTCTACACCCCTCCATGGTGGACCGACAAATCACAGGTAACTCCCACATTTTATGACAAAATTTATTTCCTTTTTTAAAGGACGAATCGGAAGTAGCGGACGACATCGAATCCCAAGCGAGGTGCATCAACGAAAGCGACAGCGAAAGGAAAGAAGAAATCCCTCCTCCGCCGATCATCCGCGACGAAAAACAAAGAGCGACAAGTCCGCCAACTGATGAAATCCAAGAAATCCAAGAATATAAACAGCCTGTCTATCAAGGGATCGCCAAAAGAGCCTTAACTGGCGTTTTTTAATCAAAATTTGTGTGGGTTTAGTCTTTAAAGATTTTTTGTTATAAATTAATCTATTTATTCTGTAAATAATTATTAACCTAATTTATATTTTTATTCTTGCCATTTAGTCTAGTGATCGAATTGCTCATAAATACAAGGCTGCCAATTTGAATTTTAAAAAAAATCTTGTTATTTTCTGCAAATTGTTACAAAATAAATTCAATAAAATTTTATTTGGTTAAAAATTGGGTTTTTTTTAAAAAAAATATCCAACTTTTCAAAATAGCAGAAATTTCAGACTCCTAAGACCGCATCCTTGAAAGCCTCCAGCATCCCTTAAGAGACGAATAAGGGATGCTTGAGGTATTCTTAAGGTCCCTTAAGGCCCTTAAGGGATGCTTGAGGTATCCTTACGGCCGACAGTAGTTTTTCTCGATTTTTTTTTGGCAGCTGGAACTCAACAACACAGAAGTGGATACCTTTGCTTCAATATCAGAAGTGGGATACCTATGCTCCGATATCAGAAGTGGGATACCTATGTTCCGATATCAGAAGTGGGATACCTATGTTCCCATATCAGAAGTGGGATACCTATGTTTTGATATCAGAAGTGGGATACCTATGCTTGATATCAGAAGTGGGATACCTATGCTCCGATATCAGATGTGCGATACCTATTTTCTGATATCAGAAGTGGGACACCTATGCTCCGATATCAGAAGTGGGATACCTTTGCTTCAATATCAGAAGTGGGATACCTATGCTCCGATATCAGAAGAGGGATACCTATGATCTGATATCAGACTTTTCAAAATAGCAGAAATTTCAGATTCCTAAACCGCATCCTTGAAAGCTCTCCTTTCCTGAACCAAAAGGATACCTCAAGCGTCCCTTATTCGTCCCTTAAATGACCCTTTAAGGGATGCTTGAGGTAACCTTAAGGCCTTCAGTAGTTTTTCTCGTTTTTTGGCAGCAGGAACACATTTACACCAGATTCTCGGGCATTTTACTTCGCTTTTTCTCCGAGAAACCACACTTTGAAATGGGGTAAGCTCTGAACTCAGAAGTGGGATAAGTTCTGATATCAGAAGTGGGATTCCTATGTTCCGATATCAGAAGTAGGGATACCTATGCTCTGACATCAGAAGTTCCGATATCAGAAGTGGGATACCTATGCTCTGATATCACATATGGGATACCTATGCTCTCATATCAGAAGTGGAATAAGATCTGACATCAGAAGTGGGATACCTATGCTCTGATATCAGAAGTGGGATACCTATTCTCTGATATCAGAAGTGGAATAAGATCTGACATCAGAAGTGGGATATGCTCTGATATCAGAAGTGGGATACCTATTCTCTGATATCAGAAGTGGGATACCTATGTATCTGTATCTGATATCAGATGTGATATCAGAAGCTGGATACCTATGTTCCGATATCAGAAGTGGGATACCTATGCTCTGATATCACATATGGGATACCTATGCTCTCATATCAGAAGCGGGATACCTTTGCTCAGAGATCAGAAGTGGAATAAGATCTGACATCAGAAGTTGGATTCCTATTCTCTGATATCAGAAGTGGGATACCTGTTCTCTGATATCAGAAGTGGGATACCTATGTATCTGTATCTGATATCAGAAGCTGTATACCTATGTTCCGATATCAGTAGTGGGATACCTATGCTCTGACATCACATATGGGATACCTATGTTCTCATACCAAAAGCGAGATACCTTCGCTCAGAGATCAGAAGTGGAATAAGATCTGACATCAGAAGTGGGATACCTTGCTCTGATATCAGAAGTTGGATACCTATGCTTTGATATAAGAAGTAGGATACCTACGCTCTGATATCAGAAGTGGGATACCTATTCTCTGATAACAGAAGCGGGATACCTACGCTCTGATATCAGACTTCTCATAAATAGCAGAAATTTCAGACTCCTAAGACCGCATCCTTGAAAGCTCTCCTTTCCTCAACCAAGAGGAACCTCAAGCATCCCTTATTCGTCCCTTAAGGGATTCTAGAGGTATCCTTAAGGCCCTTAAGGGATGCTTGAGGTGTCCTTAAGGTCCTTATAGGGATCAAGCAGATTGTCATTAATGGAAACCCAAAGTTTCGAGTGTTAAAGCCACTTGAAAACTAAAATAAATTCTAATTGCTTCTTATTAGTTGAATTGATCCAACCTAAAAGGGAAATCTTGTTCGATTTCCATCAGACGTGATTTTCTTGTTAAGAAAACATAGAAGAAAGGATAATTTTAAGAGATAACATTTTTTTTTTTATCTTTTAGGATGAGTGATACCCATTTCCTTTGTTATCAAAATGGTCATTTCACTAAAAATGCATAAAAATAAATACTGGGTGTTTCCGGACACCCAGTATAATATAATTTTATCAAAATTTTAGGGGTATAAACAAAATTAAAGTTATTAATATGTAATTTATAAATAATTTAAATAAAAATATAGTGTCAGCCTCCAAAATTAAATATTCAAGTGCGATACCTATTTTCTGATATCAGAAGTGGGATTCCTATTTTCTGATATCAGAAGTGGGATACCTATGTTCTGATATCAGAAGTGGGATACCTATTTTCTGATATCAGAAGTGGGATACCTATGCTCCGATATCAGAAGTGGGATACCTTTGCTCCGATATCTGATGTGCGATACCTATTTTCGGATATCAGAAGTGGGATACCTATGCTCCGATATCAGAAGTGGGATACCTATGCTCTGATATCAGAAGTGGGATACCTATGCTCTGATATCAGAAGTGGGATACCTATGCTCTGATATCAGACGTTATCAGTAGTCATTACACCAGATCCTAAGGCATTTTTCTCAGCTTTTTCGCCGATAAACCTCCCTTTGAACGTGATATTAGGTACTTTCATCGGTTTTTTCGCCTTTTAAAACTCCTTTTAAGGCAAATTAATATGATGAAATCCTTTATTTTAATTCGTTGATTTTTAAAAAGGGTTGAAAATGTTTTATTGATGAAATTCCAGGAGGGTTGAAGGCGGTAACGATAAGGAAAAGTCGATCCATTTGAGGAGAGCGTAGAAACTCCCCGTTTGTTGACAGTAAGAGATGTAAGTCGAGTGCAAACTGCTTGGCCGAAGCAACGAGGAACCCTCATTACCTTTTATCTCGTTCTCTATTGATTCTTTCGCCCATTTCAAAAATGAAAAAAAAAAAAAAAAAATTTCTAAAAATAATTACATATCTCGAAAACTATGAGATTTAACGTAAAAATTATTAAGCACAAAATTAATCTATGTTAAATTTTAAACAAAAAGTTATTTCTATTTATGTCGCTAAATCTAACGGTATCAGAGATATGAATATAAGAATTAAAGACCTTTTTAACATAATTTAGTGTCATGTATTTAACAAGAAACCAAAATTTATGATATTACAAGCCGAAACATATTTTGTGTATGAGGAAGAATTAAAACAGATGTTTTCATTCTTACATGAATTTTTTAAATAAAAATTGATTTAAAATAAGTATTACAGAGAGAATCCGGACGTTTCAGGTATTTTTAAAAATCCGAAAAAGCTTAATCTTGAAAGAATAGGAAAAATTGTGATTAGATCAGCTGGATGCAATAGATAGGACTTATCAAACGATACTTATCAAGGGATAAGTCATATCTATTGCATCCAGCTGATCTACTGATTCTTTCGCCCATTTCAAAAATGAAAAAAAAAAATCCTTTACGATAAAAAAAAGTTCTATAAATAATTGCATATCTCCAAAACTATGAGGTTGAACGAAAAATAATTAAGCACAAAATTAATCTATGATAAATTTGAAACAAAAAGTTATTTCTATCTTATGTCGCTAAATCTAACGGTTTCGGAGATATGAATTTTTTGTTTATAAAAATTGATTTAAAATAAGTATTATAGTTTGGGGGCACACAACTCATCCGAAAGTATTCTCATCCGAATGTCAACTCATCCGAAAATAATAGAAATAGAAAAATATAAACAGACAACTCATCCGACTGTCAACTCATCCGAAAAAGGGGCGTGGCCGTTTCGGATGAGTTGACAGTCGGACGAGAATACTTTCGGATGAGTTGTCTGTTTATATTTTTTTAAATATTATACTTTAATAAAATAGAAAACAGTGAATACAACTCATCCGAAAGTATTCTCATCCGAATGTCAACTCATCCGAAAATTAACGTACAAAATTGCTGCGTCGTAGAAATGAGGCAGCGTTCGACCCCCGCAAGTCACGGTCGGTTTGTTTGTTTATTTTTGCGAGGATCAGCTCGTTTTGTGACACAAGGGGGTTAATTTTTTTTCCTCTCGCGAGGATGTGCTCGTTTTATGGCAAAAGGGGGTTAATTTTTTCCTCTCGCGAGGATGTGCTCGTTGTATGACAAAGGGGGTTAATTTTTTTTTCTCGCGAGGATCAGCTCGTTTTATGACACAAGGGGTAAACGGCCACGCCCCTTTTTCGGATGAGTTGACAGTCGGATGAGTTGTCTGTTTATATTTTTTCTATTTCTATTATTTTTCGGATGAGTTGACATTCGGATGAGAATACTTTCGGATGAGTTGTAGGCACCCTTATAGTTTCATGTATTTTAAAAATCTGAAAAAGCTCAATGTTGAGAGAATAGGAAAAATTGTAATTAGATCAGCTGGATGCAACAGATAGGTCTTATCAAGGATAAGTCATGTCTATTGCATCCAGCTGATCTAATCACAATAGATTTAAAATAAGTACCTATCATAGAGAGAGAATCCGGACGTTTAAGGTATTTTTAAAAATATGAAAAAGCGCAATGTTGAGAGCGTAGGGAAAATTGACTTATCCTTACTTATACTTATATATGACTTATCCTTACTTATACTTATATATGACTTATCCTTACTTATACTTATATATGACTTATCCTTACTTATACTTATATATGACTTATCCTTTGATAAGTCCTATCTATTGCATCCAGCTGATCTAATCGCAATTTTTTCCGACCTATTCTCTCAACATTGAACCAATTGTGACTTTTTCACGTCCTTTTCTACTTATGTACCGATCGAGGTAAAATAATCTAGGTTAAGGAAAACGCCAAGTAGAAATATTTCAAGTTCCCTCCGTTTTCTTTGTTTTCAGACCTCTTTCATATGTTTACTCATCCTGATTGCTCCCAAAATCGATCAAATATTTTTAAACTGAGACTTAAAAAGGGTCTTAACGCGGAAAAGTACTAGTCTGGAGCTGGCTCCGTCGGAAACTTCCTTAAAGGAGGGGGAAGTATAACCGAGGGGAAGTATAAAGGAGAGGAAGTATAAGGAAGGGGAAGTATAAGGGATGGGAAGTATAACGGAGGGGGAAGTATAAAGGAGGGGGAGTATAAAGGAGTGGGAGTATAAAGGAGGGGGAAGTATAAGGGGGGAGTATAACTGAGAGGGAGTTTTTTTTTTTCGAAAATTTTCCAACTTTTTTTTTTGAAAAAAATTTCCGAGTTTTCTTTTTAAATTTGGCTTTTTTTCCCGAAAATTTTTAAGTTCTTTTTTTTTCGTCAATTTTGAAGTATCAATGTAGAAATAATGGGATTTTACCCCGAGAGAGGTCCCTCTCGTAAGGCGTGGAAGTATGAAATTTCTCCCTACTAAAATAATCATCATTAATTATTACTGTATAAAAATGATAATTTTTATATTTTAACCAAAAATTCGTGAAAAATATAAGTAGTAATTTAAATAAATTATAAGGAGTGGAAGTATAAAGGAGGGGGAAAGCATAAGGGAGGAGAGGAAGTGTAAGGGGGGAGTATGAAGTAGGGGAAATATAAAGGGGAGGGGAGTATAATCGAGGGGAAGTATAGCGGTAGAGGAAGTATAATCGAGGGAAAATTATATGGAGGGGAAGTATAACTAAGGGAGAAGTATAACGGGGGGAAGTATAAATGAGGGGGAAGTAAAACAGAGGGGTAAGTTTTTTGTTTTTTCAAAAATTGCTTAGTTTAAAAAAAAAATTATAAGGAGTGGAAGTATAAAGGAGGGGAAAAGCATAAGGGAGGAGAGGAAGTATAAGGGGGGGAGTATAAAGTAGGGGAAATACAGGGTGTCCGGAAACACATGGCAAGCGTCTGGGAGAGCGTTAAAAAGTGGTTTTACGAAAAAAAGTTAAATGTAAACCCCCTTAATTTAAATCAAAGAATTTGATGGTGTAGTTTAAAATCCGCCTGGATATACAGGGTGTCCCAGACCAGAGATGGGCAAAATCTTAATCATGAATATGATTAAGATTTTTAATCATAGGAATATTTTTCTGTGATTAAGAATAAGATTAAAATCTTAATCACAGGGATGATTAAGAATAAAATCTTAATCACAGGTATGATTAAGAATAAAATCTTAATCATAGGAAATCTGTGATTAAACTATTAATCACAGGAAATCTGTGATTAATCACAGGAAGTCTGTGATTAAACTCTTAATCACAGGAAATCTGTGATTAATCACAGGAATTCTGTGATTAATCATAGGAAAATAATGATTAATCATTGGAATTTGGGATTAATTAAGGAAAATAATGGTTAATAATTGGAATTTGGGATTAATTAAGGAAAATAATGATTAATTATTGGAATTTGGGATTAATTAAGGAAAAAGCTTGATCAATCATCAGAAGGCATTTTTTAGCTTGAATATTAGCAAAAACTAAGAAAAAAAAATTTAATACAAAAAATTTACAGTTTTCAAATTCTTAATCACAGGAAATCTGTGATTAATCACAGGAATTCTGTGATTAATCATAGGAAATAATGATTAATCATTGGAATTTGGGATTAATTAAGGAAAAAGCTTGATCAATCATCAGAAGGCATTTTTTAGCTTGAATATTAGCAAAAACTAAGAAAAAAAAATTTAATACAAAAAATTTACAGTTTTCAAATTCTTAATCACAGGAAATCTGTGATTAATCACAGGAATTCTGTGATTAATCATAGGAAAATAATGATTAATCATTGGAATTTGGGATTAATTAAGGAAAATAATGGTTAATAATTGGAATTTGGGATTAATTAAGGAAAATAATGATTAATCATCGGAATTTGGGATTAATTAAGGAAAAAGCTTGATCAATCATCAGAAGGCATTTTTTAGCTTGAATATTAGCAAAAACTAAGAAAAAAAAATTTAATACAAAAAATTTACAGTTTTCAAATTCTTAATCACAGGAAATCTGTGATTAATCACAGGAATTCTGTGATTAATCATAGGAAAATAATGATTAATCATTGGAATTTGGGATTAATTAAGGAAAAAGCTTGATCAATCATCAGAAGGCATTTTTTAGCTTGAATATTAGCAAAAACTAAGAAAAAAAAATTTAATACAAAAAATTTACAGTTTTCAAATTCTTAATCACAGGAAATCTGTGATTAATCATAGGAAAATAATGATTACTCATTGGAATTTGGGATTAATTAAGGAAAATAATGGTTAATAATTGGAATTTGGGATTAATTAAGGAAAATAATGATTAATTATTGGAATTGGGATTAATTAAGGAAAAAGCTTGATCAATCATCAGAAGGCATTTTTTAGCTTGAATATTAGCAAAAACTAAGAAAAAAAAATTTAATACAAAAAATTTACAGTTTTCAAATTCTTAATCACAGGAAATCTGTGATTAATCACAGGAATTCTGTGATTAATCATAGGAAAATAATGATTAATCATTGGAATTTGGGATTAATTAAGGAAAATAATGGTTAATAATTGGAATTTGGGATTAATTAAGGAAAATAATGATTAATTATTGGAATTTGGGATTAATTAAGGAAAAAGCTTGATCAATCATCAGAAGGCATTTTTTAGCTTGAATATTAGCAAAAACTAGGAAAAAAAAATTTAATACAAAAAATTTACAGTTTTCAAATTCGATAGAATGGCTAAGAATAAGAAGATAGAGGAAGAAAAAAAAACCATCTTTCAGACAAATCAGACTTCAATATTACACAGAAAATTCTAAAGATAATGTATATGTAACAGCCTAAACAAAAGGGCTAACCTGAAGTTTTTAGAATAATTATAAAAAGTGAGATTTCGTTAATTTCAGTTTAAGGTATCCCTTAAAAATAAAACATAAAATGGTCCCAAATAATTGGACAATATCCAATGGATAATCATCAGAAAAATTGTGTAATCACAGGAAGAAAGCATTTTTTAACTTGAATATTAGCAAAAACTAAGAAAAAAAAATTTAATACAAAAAATTTACAGTTTTCAAATTCGATAGAATGGCTAAGAAGATAGAGGAAGAAAAAAAAAACCTCTTTCAGACAAATCAGACTTCAATATTACACAGAAAATTCTAAAGATATATATGTAACAGCCTAAACAAAAGGGCTAACCTGAAGTTTTTAGAATAATTATAAAAAGTGAGATTTCGTTAATTTCAGTTTAAGGTATCCCTTGAAAATAAAACATAAATACAATATCCAATGGATAACACAACTGTATAATAAGTATATAAAAAGAAACACAACTAGAATAGTAGCAGCACGGATAGTTTTATAGTTACAAATAATTCGTGTTGTATTCAACTTAAGTTATGCTTATTAGCTTTCAGTAACACCCTTTTTTCGAACGTATCGTCACTTAACCTGTTATTTAGAGGCATGTTGGTCGTGGCATATGAAAACAACCTCTCCACCTGTGCACTTGATGGTACTGGGGTGTTAAATTTTCGAAATATTTGCAAGATGCTGGGGTACCCTTTCAGCATGTCGCAGGTGGTACGCGTATCGGTAAAATACTGCGACGTTATGGAGTCGACTTGGTCTCGACGACTGCAGTTGGACTCCACAGTTGCTGCGGAACATGAAGTCTCGGGATCTTCTCCAAAATCGTAAAACTCGTCGTCTCCCTCATCCGTTTCCATCGGTTGGCTGCCGTCACTTTCCGTGAGATAGTGGAGTATGAGGTTTTTGAACTTGGCAACCAATCGAGTTTGTATATGAGTGGGGACACAGGGGAACCACTTCTTCTTAAACTTCGGTAATGAAAGTGCCGCAATCGCGGCATCTTCCCCTTCTGGAGTGTTGAATTTCAGAAATTGGGTAAAGCGTTTTTCAACACTTTCGAGGAAGCATTGAGCAATTGGCCCACAGAATTGTAAACGGTCACCCGCCAATTTCTGTAATTTTTTTCGCATGGCGAGAAGAGTGGGAACGAGCAGTCCATAGTAAGCTTGGTTTTCCCCTTGCAGTTTGTCAATAGCTTCAGCCACAGGCCGTGAGCAAGTTAGGAACTCATTCAAATACTCGAAGTCTTCACTAGTCAGAAATGATGGAATATTCAATCGTTGTTTCAATGTATCTGCGTGGATTTTGATATCCGCAATATCTCTTAACGCGTCATACAAACTATTCCATCTTGTTTCGACTGGTCTTTTGAGTTTTTTTTTGACAATGTCCTCCAGAACCTCTGCCGATTTCGGCCTCCTTGACGCCCGCCATATGGAATTGCACTTCTCCATAACAGAGTTATGAACGTTTAGAAGATCTGGATGATTTTTAATAGCCTTTGGAACATCGGAACTTGCGCTGAGTGCCAAGGTATGCGCGGCACATTTCAGGTGAGTCGACGGTAATAATTGGGTCGTCTCTTCAGGATCACCTACGGCCACCCAGTTATCATCCTCTTCTTGATCACTATTACTGTCATTATGATCGTCGGGTAACTCATCGTCGGGTACAAACATATTGCTTCGGCGTACGCCGAAAACTTTAAATGCCTTGACGAAGTTGCTGCCATTGTCTGTGACCGTGGCAACAATTCTGTCAGCATGAAGTCCGTAAGATCCATGGATATCATTTAATATTGAAGCTATTCGGTCGTAAGTATGACTCCCTTTGAATCTTCTGCAAGCGAGTGCTAAAGATTTTCGCTGACATTCATCCGTGATCCAATGGGCTGTCACGCCAATAAAACTTTTTTTTCCACCGGACCATATATCGGCCGTTGTGCATAGCCACGGTACTTCCCCCAACGTTTTCTTCATGTCAGCAACATGGGCAGAATAGCTTTCCTCGATTCTCCTACCCAAAGTGCGCCGACTAATAACTTTCAGGCCATTTCTTTGAATGCGAAGAAAGTCAAAAATTTTCCTGAAAGAAGGATCGTCTACAATTTTGAGAGGAACCATAGCTCTGCTGACGAAATCGACAATTAGATTGTCAAATTGTGACTGAAGTGGCAAGTCTCTTTGTAGCCTTGTTTCACTCATCCGCGATGGGTTCGCGATTGCGAAATCCTCGCGTTTAGTGGTAAGATAAGTTTTGAACTCATCGGCAAGTTCTGTAGAGTGATGTCTTCTCAAGTGCCCGAATAAGTTGGAATTACTTCGAGCACTCGTCTTTATCTCGCTCGTTTTTGTTGGAACCTCTGGTCCACATTTCTGGCACTTAACTTGCATGGTTTCAGTTGAAATTGAAGTTTCACCGATTCGTTTGAAAAATGTTCCATCAAGTGCAGTTTGTACTGAGAATCTTACCTTACACGATTGAGGTGAATCCCGTGAATCTTCGGGATCAACTGGGATAATCAGATCCCCGTCGGACTCGGAGTCGGAGTCACACATTTTACCACACAAAATAAATACTTGTTGATGTTGATGTTGATGATACAGACAGGATACGACGGCTAGGAATTCACTGACTAGTCACTGAAGGGAAGTGGAATGAAGGTACACTAAACCAGTGAGCAAGAAATTGAGAATGTTTGCATGGAAAAACAACAGAGCCTTCTATTTTGATTACTGGTGGCACTACTTTCGACTAATTCTACTTTTTAATCCGTGTTGTAGATTTGACATTTCAAATACATATTTTGGTTTGTCAAAATTAATTAAAGCGTAAAGTATAAAACTATTCCATTAATCCCTAAATTTATAATTCATAAAATAATAAGCAATCTTCAATTGAACTACCATACTCTTAAAAAAAAAAAAAAAAATAAATATCAATGTCAATCCCTTTCAGGATCATTTTTATTGACATTAGGCTTTACGTCCAACTACCTAATTTTATGGTGTCGTGGACGGCGCGGGTTTCCATTGATATTTACATTTTCCGAGATAAAAAATCCCGGGCCCCCCAGAGAATTAGAACCCATAACTACGTATTAATAATCCATATTGTACATTTAATTTTCAAAAATTTGTTTTGCCAATATTATAAATTTTTGGAGTTGTAAAATTAAAATTTTGGAGTTTTAGAGATTGATAGATTTTGAGTTTTTAGTTATTGAGAGTAAATTGTGATGAGAGGTGACAATATTCACAGATTCCTGTGATTACACAATTTTTCTAATGATTGATAAAGCTTTTTCCATAATTAATCCCAAATTCCAATGATTAATCATTATTTTCCTATGATTAATCACAGAATTCCTGTGATTAATCACAGATTTCCTGTGATTAAGAATTTAAAAACTGTAAATTTTTGTATTAAATTTTTTTTCTTAGTTTTTGCTAATATTCAAGCTAAAAAATGCCTTCTGATGATTGATCAAGCTTTTTCCTTAATTAATCCCAAATTCCGATGATTAATCATTATTTTCCTTAATTAATCCCAAATTCCAATTATTAACCATTATTTTCCTTAATTAATCCCAAATTCCAATGATTAATCATTATTTTCCTATGATTAATCACAGAATTCCTGTGATTAATCACAGATTTCCTGTGATTAAGAATTTGAAAACTGTAAATTTTTTGTATTAAATTTTTTTTTCTTAGTTTTTGCTAATATTCAAGCTAAAAAATGCCTTCTGATGATTGATCAAGCTTTTTCCTTAATTAATCCCAAATTCCAATAATTAATCATTATTTCCTTAATTAATCCCAAATTCCAATTATTAACCATTATTTTCCTTAATTAATCCCAAATTCCAATGATTAATCATTATTTTCCTATGATTAATCACAGAATTCCTGTGATTAATCACAGATTTCCTGTGATTAAGAATTTGAAAACTGTAAATTTTTTGTATTAAATTTTTTTTTCTTAGTTTTTGCTAATATTCAAGCTAAAAAATGCCTTCTGATGATTGATCAAGCTTTTTCCTTAATTAATCCCAAATTCCAATAATTAATCATTATTTTCCTTAATTAATCCCAAATTCCAATGATTAATCATTATTTTCCTATGATTAATCACAGAATTCCTGTGATTAATCACAGATTTCCTGTGATTAAGAATTTAAAACTGTAAATTTTTTGTATTAAATTTTTTTTTCTTAGTTTTTGCTAATATTCAAGCTAAAAAATGCCTTCTGATGATTGATCAAGCTTTTTCCTTAATTAATCCCAAATTCCGATATTAATCATTATTTTCCTTAATTAATCCCAAATTCCAATTATTAACCATTATTTTCCTTAATTAATCCCAAATTCCAATGATTAATCATTATTTTCCTATGATTAATCACAGAATTCCTGTGATTAATCACAGATTTCCTGTGATTAAGAATTTGAAAACTGTAAATTTTTGTATTAAATTTTTTTTTCTTAGTTTTTGCTAATATTCAAGCTAAAAAATGCCTTCTGATGATTGATCAAGCTTTTCCTTAATTAATCCCAAATTCCAATAATTAATCATTATTTTCCTTAATTAATCCCAAATTCCAATTATTAACCATTATTTTCCTTAATTAATCCCAAATTCCAATGATTAATCATTATTTTCCTATGATTAATCACAGAATTCCTGTGATTAATCACAGATTTCCTGTGATTAAGAGTTTAATCACAGACTTCCTGTGATTAATCACAGATTTCCTGTGATTAATAGTTTAATCACAGATTTCCTGTGATTAAGATTTTATTCTTAATCATACCTGTGATTAAGATTTTATCTTAATCATCCCTGTGATTAAGATTTTAATCTTATTCTTAATCACAGAAAAATATTCCTATGATTAAAATCTTAATCATATTCATGATTAAGATTTTGCCCATCTCTGTCCCAGACACAACCTAACTTCGTTATTTCAAATGAGAACCCCTATTTTTTATTTCAGATTCGTAATCTACGCAAAATTTCAAGTGGATTTGAGTACTCATATGACAATTTTGGACAACTTTTAAAAATGTCAAAATTTAGCGTTTTTTGCGCTAAAATCCGTTAAAATTGACCTAGGAGACTCGTTTTTTTTTAATTCCACTATTTTTCCCGAAGAATCCAACTGTCTCAAATTTGAGCATCTTCGCATTCTGCATCACGAGATTTCGTCGCTAATGGCCTTTTTTCAAGTTAGAACCCAAATTTTTAGTTCAGAAATGAAAATTAGCTTTGTTGAAAGGAATTTTTCTTTCGAACCACAAATTTTGAAAGAGCTACAGCGTCTTTTGTGTTTATGCATCAAAAATTAAAATTCCGTCAACAAATCGCTAATTTCCATTTTTGAAGTATGGAATTTGGAGTTAAACTTGAAAAAAGGCCATAGCGACGAAATCTCGTGATGCTGAATGCGAAGATGCTCAAATTTGAGACAGTTGGATTCTTCGGGAAAAAATAAGTGGAATTAAAAAAAAAACGAGTCTCCTAGGTCAATTTTAACGAATTTTAGCGCAAAAAAACGCTAAATTTTGACATTTTTTAAAAGTTGTCCAAAATTGTCATATGAGTACTCAAATCTACTTGAAATTTTGCGTAGATTACGAATCTGAAATAAAAATAGGGGTTCTCATTTGAAATAACGAAGTTAGGTTGTGTCTGGGACACCCTGTATATCCAGGCGGATTTTAAACTACACCATCAAATTCTTGATTTAAATTAAGGGGGGTTTACATTTAACTTTTTTTCGTAAAACCACTTTTTAACGCTCTCCCAGACGCTTGCCATGTGTTCCGGACACCTGTATAAAGGGGGAAGGAGTATAATCGAGGGGAAGTATAACGGTGGAGGATGTATAAAGGAGGGGGAATTATCAGGGAGGGAAGTATAACTAAGGAGAAGTATAACGGGGGAAGTATAAATGAGGGGAAGTATAACAGAGACTTACCCAAGAAACTTACCCAAGTTTTTTGTTTTTTCAAAAAATTTGCATGGTTTTTTTTTAATATTTTAAAGTATAAAGGTAGAAATAATGGGTTCTTTGGCCTAGGGATATGCCTCTCGTAACGGGTAGAGTATGAAATTTCTCCTGCACAATAAAAATATGATTATTAAATGTGACATTTGTTTACTTCAAAAATTCGGAGGGTATCACAATAACTTCTTTGAGGAAGTTAAAAATTGATATATTTTTTGTTGATTTATTTTTATTTATTATAAAGGAGGGGAAGTATAACAAAGGGGTAAGTTTTTTTGTTTTTTCAAAAAATTTGCATGGTTTTTTTTTTCGAAAATATTTTTAAGTATAAAGGTAGAAATAATGGGTTCTTTGGCCTAGGGATGTGCCTCGTAACGGAGAAGTATGAAATTTCTCCCTGCTCAATAAAATGATATTAAAAAGTGGACAATTTTTTTACATCAAAAATTCGGAGGGTATCACAATAACTTCTTTAAGGAAGTTAAAATGATATATTTTTGGTGGGGGAGTATCTTTTCGAAAAGGAAGTCCCATATCTTATTATCAAGGAAAAAAAATAACAGAAACATCCCTTCTGGCTTATTCGTCATCACTGAACTCCAGACCTAAAAGTTTACGGATCTTCGAAATTGTGCGTTGACTGAACAAGCCTATTTTTCAATTTTGTGTTTTTAATAATTGAAAAGTCCGTTTGTTTAAGTCAAATCACATTTCCAATCGTCGTATGTAATTTATAATTTATTATTTAAAAATGTATTTTTATTTTATTATTACTTTAATTAAATGATCATTTTTTTTTAAATTATTTTATTGTTTTTCTATCCGTAAACTTCCGACATCAGCCCCGGGAACCCTAAAATGATGAATAGAAAATAATGACCTGCGGTAGCAGGGACTAAAAGGTAGATTTCTTTCATGATTAAAATTAATATGTATAAACACAAAATATTTAATTATGTTATAAAATGATGATATAAGAAAAATTGCGCCACTGAGCCCTAGAAAAACATCTGATAATTTATTAATAAAATATTTAATAATTTCCCGGTATAAATTCAATTTTTTTAAAGTTTAGCTAGTTCAATATTTTGCGCCTGGCTCGTCCAACCCTGCTTTAATTAATTTTTACACGCCCTCGCAGAGGTCTTAAAGTTTTTTTTTGCAAAAGGACTAGGATTTCAATAGAAAATGCAATTTTGTCTTTTAAGCCCTAAGTAAAGTAGGTGAATCGCTGGTCCGATTTCAGCCAT